>CM070783.1:95113179-95295679 GCA_036346955.1 Dipus sagitta | reverse complement strand
AGGATGTTTGCACCTTAAAAAAATGCAGGTGATCTTTCAGTTCTCCTTCCAAACTTATCAGCATACATGTCCAACTCTCAGAAGTAGGTCACAATAGGTACTGTTGGTGAGCTATCATCTACGAGTATATAAGTGGTGGGAATGTGGATATATCATTTAAAGTAGTTACAGATATATATTTTTTCCGAATTTCTAAGAAAATGCAATTAATAGCCATGGTATATAGGTTTTCAGGTGATATAAAAAAGAGACCCAAGCCGGGCGTGGTGGTGCATGCCTTTAATCCCAGCACTTGGGAAGCAGAGGTAGGAGGATCACTGAGAGTTCGAGGCCACCCTGAGACTACATAGTGAATTCCAGGTCAGCCTGGGCCAGAGTGAAACCCTACCTCGAAAAACAAAGAAAAAGAGACCTGAAATAATAGTGCCTTCAGCCATGTGTTTGTCCTCCAGGTAAGAGTCTCCAGGTAGTGGGCTGCCTTGGTGGTTTTGTGGTAAGCAGGATCTGTGCACCTTTATATTTTTATTTTTAATTTTTTTGTAATTTTTTTAATAAAAGAAAGTGAGAGAGAAAGAGAGCGAGAGATTTGGCATGCCAGGGCCGCCAGCCACTGTAATCGAACTCCAGATGCTTGCGCCACACTGTGCACATTTGTGACCTTGCTTCACCTTGTGCATCTGGTTTATGTGGGACCTAGAGAGTTGAACATGGGTTCATAGGCTTTGCAGGCACGTGCCTAACTGCTAAGCATTCTCCAGCCCCTATGCACCTTTTTGTCTTGTTATCTTTGCCTGAAGGCCCCCCTCAATCTTGCCTAAGTTGGAAAACTGAGCTATATTCCTTTCTTTTTAGAGTAATGCCCAAGGCCAAGACAGGAGAATTGTGTGTTGAAGGCCAGACTGGGCAGTGCAATGAACTCAAGACCAACATGGGCTGTCTGTCTCAGGAAAAAAAAAAAAGTCAGGACTTGGTTTTATGGTTGTAACTTCAGGGACACTTGGGGTTGGGGGTGCTTCCATGTGCTACATTAGACAATCTTTATTGTCATGAAAGAAGAAAATGTTAAGGTGGAGTCTATTCCCTCCCCCAGCTTTTTCCTATTAATGTTGCTAATGGCTGTAAACTTGTATGAAGACACATTGACATAGAAATGGAATTTTGGGAAAAATTGGATAACTTGAGATTAGTACTTCAAAAAAGCTAAGCACTTAAATAAAAAAAAATTTTTTTTGAAGCAGAATCTCATGGGTTGACCTGGAACTCATTTTTTAGTCCTAGTATGGCCTTGGATTTACAGCAATCCTCCTACCTCAGCCTTTAGAGTAGTGGGGTTAAAGGCGTGCACTACCACACCCAGCTTCTCAGCACATCGCGCCCCCCCCACCCCAGGCAGGGTCTCACTCTAGCTCAGGTGGACCTGGAATTTAGTAGTACCAGGCTGGCCTTGAACTCACAGGGATTCTCCTACCTCTGCCTCCCATATGCTGGGGTTAAAGGTGTGTACCACCATGCCTGGCCTAAGCACATTTAAAACAGTATTTTATTGTATTTATTTGTGAGAGAGATAGAAAGGAGAGGAGGGAGAGAAAGAATGGGTGCTCCAGGATCTTCAGCTGTAAAGGAACTCCAGACTCATGTGCCACCTTCTGTATCTGGCTTACATAGGTCCTGGGGAATTGAATCTGGGTCTTTTGCCTTTGCAGGCAAATGCTTTAACTGCTAAGCCATCTCTCCAACTAAGCACATTTTTTAAGGGCACAGAAATATAAGAGAAACTTTGCTCTTAGTTCATTGTACAGACAGACAAGTTCAGAGAAAACAATTCTGATTTTTGTGACAGGTCATATTAAATAGAGAAAATATCCAGTTAGTGGCCAAAGCTGTGACTGTTCTCTCTCTAATTTTTCCATTATAGTTACTCCTGCTATGCTTTTGAGGAAATATTTAACAAGTTTCTAGTGAGTTATCCATGGTAAATGTAGCTTCCCTTTGAAGTATTGGAATGTTTTGTGAATTACAGTCTTCCAGCTTTATAAATCTTTACAATGCCTGATAATTATTTTTAGGCTATATGTTTTTTTCTTGGTTTTCTGAAGACACAAGTAACTTAGGTTACTTAATAATTTTAGTTGAAGGCATTTTATTAGTATAACCATTGAGAAGACAAACAAATTCTTATGTCCAAAGTCTCAATACAAGACTTCAGAAGGGGTTATATGAGTTTTTTTTTTGAGAAAAAAAGCCTTAAAATGTCTAAAATCTTATACATTAAACTGTAACATATAGAAAGCATGTTATGCCACCCTGAAGATTGCTATAAAAATTGTTTATGAAGTTCAGGCCAAGACTAAAATATGTTGAAGTAGAGAGTTTTGAAAAATGTTCTATATAGCAGAGGAGACCAAATCATGCTAAAAGCAGAAAAAGACTATACATCAGTTTCCAGGCAACATTATTCAAAAAAATACAACCATAAAAAAGGTAATAAGATTACATTTTCACATTTCATGGCTAGTAAAGTGCATTAGGCTGCTCAGATATTCATAACTTACTGTGACATTTGGGAAGATTACATTTTGCAGTGCAGAGCCATTACTACAGCTCAGATAATAACTAGCCAAAGCCTGAACCTGGATTATGATCCCTGTCATTGGAAACAAATTTGTGTTTTGAAGGTTGATCAGCTTCAAATAACTATTAGAAAGGGTTAACATGACATACTGTAGGCCCTCTGCATGGCATTTAGGGATAATAGATATGCATACATACAGTATATCAAATATGCCACACATTTGTGTGTACAAATTTCTGTCATCAATTTTCTCCTTGAAAGGCATATTTTATAATATTCAATGCAATGGAAGAATATTTAAAACACCTGTCTGTATATTGCTTTCACACTATAAGCTCAATTTAAAAGCTGGTGAAATATTTGGGGCTTTTTTGGAAATTAGTTTAAAAATTAATTCTAAAGCTTCTTGGAAGGGCGGTTACTGATGGTAATGTATACAGATCAAAAGGAAAGATTGATGTAAGTAATATGAAGGTGAAGGTGAGGTCTCTTAAGTTGGCTTCTAGACCGAGGACATGTTGTTGTTGGAAGAGAATGCATACTATTAGAAAGAAGTCTCTCCAGCTTTCTTTTTTATTAGAGATCCACTGACATTTTTCTTAGTATCATACATTATTTAGTAAACCTTCACCATTTTTAACAGCAACTTAGTGTAACAAAGCAGATATGAGCAAAATAAGCTTCTAAAGTGTGTAAAATTATTCTGAGTAAAACTGTTAAAATGTAAGATTTGAAAAGTTTCAATTAATTCATGTTTTGATAATTTCATACATGTATATATTGTGTTTTGAATTATCATGCCATTACCTTCTTGTTCCCTTCCCATTTTGGCTGAATCCTGTCTTTCCAACTAGCCTCTCTTCTACTTTGATGTCCTTTTTTTGTTTTCTTTTGGTGCTCCCGTGAGTTTAATTTGCATGGCTTGCAGTTTGATGGGCACATGTCCGCTTAGAAAAATAACAATAGTAGCACCTGGCCTGGGACTTCCTCAGCCACAGGCTTTTGATAAGGTTAACAATACAAGGCATGAATTCCTTCCTGTGGAGCAGGGCTCATATCTAATCAGAGAGCAGTTTGATTACCCTCATAGCAGATATGCCACTATTGCACCCATGGGCATACCCAAGTAAGATTATTGATTATTGATGACTGCCTGAATAGCACCTTCCCTAACTATAAGGGCGAGCCAGCAGGAAGGAAGCTTCCAGCTCAGTTCCAGCTTGATTTCTCTGTCCTTAAACCAAAGCATGGGATGCTTTCAGCAGCAAAGTAGTGTCATCTGGTTCTGGTTGGCATTGACAAGCAGTGGAAATGGTCCTTGTTGTTTTGGGGCCTCATGGGTCATTAGGCATTGCAGGCAAGTGCCTTAAGCACTATCTCTCCAGCCCCAATATTTTCATTTTTATATGCTAAGTCTTGTTATCTAGATTTGAAGGTTTCTTCAGAAGTTTCATATTTTCAAAACTATTTTTAAAATATTTTATTTTTACTTATTTGAGAAAGAGGTGCGCATGCGCGCGCACACACACACACACGTGGAGAGAGAGAGGGAGAGGGAGAGGGAGAGGGAGAGGGAGAGCATGGACACGCCAGGGCATCTAGTCATTGCAAACGAACTCCAGATGCATGCGTCACCTTGTACATTTATCTGGCTTATGTAGATTTTGGAGAATTGAACCTGACTGAGTCCTTAGGCTTTGCAGGCAAGTACCTTAACCAGTAAGCCATCTCGTCAGCCCTTCAGGGCTATTTTAAATGAAATTTTTGTTGTGGATGGTAGGGAAAAATGTGAATAGTTTTTGCCAACTTAAAGTTTAGGAACAAGTTATAGCAATATTGGCGCATTACTAATGCCCTTAATGTTTCTTCCCCCTTGGTAGCTGGTAGGAGGGCAGTTTGATTTGGAGATGAATTTCATCATCCAAGAAGGCGAGAGTATCATATGCATGGTGGACTTACTGGAAAAATGTGACATTACTTGTCAAGCAGAAGTTTGGAGCATGTTCACAGCCATCCTGAAGAAGAGCATTCGGAACCTCCAAGTCTGCACAGAAGTAGGCCTTGTGGAGAGAGTGCTCGGGAAGTTTGAGGAAGTTGACAGTATGATCGCAGGTATGCTTTTCACTAAAGCCCACTGTGGATGAGGAAATAAAGTTCAATTCTTCCTTTTTTTTTTGTTTTTTTGAGGTAGGGTTTTACTCTAGTCCAGGTTGACTTGGAATTCACTCTGTATTCTCAGGGTAGTCTTGAACTCATGGCGATCCTCCTACCTCTGTCTCCCAAGTGCTGGGATTAAAGGCGTGCGCCACCACGCCCAGCTAAGTTCAATTCTTGAATATTGTATTTAGCAATGTTTATTGAGCAAATACTTGAACACGTCACATGTCCCTATACCTTGGTATTCAGACTCTTAGTATGCATGTATATTATAATACTTTTGGAAACATAAATCATATAACTGTTTCATTGTCTTTTTTTTCTCCCTAGATCTTTTAGTTGACATGTTGGGAGTGCTGGCTAGCTATAATTTGACAGTTCGAGAACTAAAGCTTTTCTTCAGTAAACTTCAAGGAGATAAAGGACAATGGGTAAAACAACAACAACAAAACATAGTCCTAAATATTCTGTTACTTAAAATTTTTCCTTATGAGTACATTAATAGCTTATAAATGACTGATATTGCACATGGAGTCGCTGTTGAACTTAAGGGAAGAGATTAGTCAAAATAGCGGTTTGCTCTGCATAGCTGCTTTTGTTATGGGCGTCCTAGGCAGGCTAATAAGTTAATCCTTGTTTAAATTACTAGTTTCTTTTTTATGTGTATGTTTATATTTATATTTATTTGTTTGACAGAGAAAGAGGGAGGCAGGGAGAGAGCGAGGGCATACCAGGGCCTCTAGCCACTGCAAACAAACTCCAGATGCATATGCCACCTTGTGGCTAACATGGGTCCTGGGGAATCGAACCTGGGTCCTTTGGCTTTGCAGGCAAACTCGTTAACCACTAAGCCATCCCTCCACCCCTTCTGGTTTCTTTTTTAAATTGTAAACCAAATGTTCACTGAAGAGAACAGGGCAGAGAGAGATGAGTGTTAGGAAGTAGCACTTATTTTTTCTTCTGTTTGATCTGAGTTACCTAGTAGTGACCTTAAATTTGAGTAACACACTCAGTGAACAGAAGCTTTGCAGTTATGTAGAGCCACTCTGTTTGGATGCAGTTTGGTGGCCTTTTGCAATGGTGGCGGTGAGCTCATTTGGAACCTCAGGTACCTTGTCAGAACATTTCTTAACTGCTAAGCCACCTCTCCAGCCAAAGAACATTTCTTTTTTCCATTTCTTTAGCTGTTTCTTAGAGGAAAAGTAGTGGATGTCTCCATTTCTCTTTCATTTTCAGGCTCTACTGAGTTTTAGGGATCATTGCCCATAGCTCCACCTGTTGACCCTGTGTTAGCTCTATGATGCAGATATGTATTTGTGTCCTGCAATTATTTTGTTAGAATTTAGGTCCTTCAGTTTCTTCCTTTCAAATTCTAGCTCTCTGGCTGCTTTTCAGTTTTTTTAAATTTTAATTTTATTTATTTATTTGACAGAGAAGGAGGTGGAGAGAGAGGGAGGGAGGGAGGGAGGAGAGAGAGAGAGAAAGAGAGAGAGAGAGAGAATATGAATATGTACATGTACACAGCAGGGTTTCTAGCCACTGCAAACAAACTCCAGATGCATGTGCCACCATGTGCATCATCTGGTTTATGTAACTTTTGGGGAGTTGAACCTGGTTCCTTAGGCTTTGCAGTCAAGCACCTTAACCACTAAGCCATCTCTCCAGCCCTATTATTATTTTTTAATGTGTGGGTGCATTCATGTGTATATGAGTACTCTGTGTGTGCTAGTGCATGTGCATTTGTGTACAAATGATGTGGAGGCCAGAGGACAACTTTGGTTGTTCTTTAAGAATGCTGTCTTATTTATTTATTTTCGAGACAGGGTCTTTGTTGACATAGGGTTTACCAATAATGTTAGTCTGTGTGGCCAGCAATTTCCAGGGATCCTCCTATCTCTGCCTCCCCTGCACTGTGATTTGCAAGCATGTGCCAGCCACCACACATGGCATTTTCTTATTTCTACATGGATTCTGGGGATTAAACTTTGGTATTTATGTTGTGAGGCATTCACTACCAACTGAAATCTCCCAGCCTTAAACATTGTTTCTGAAAGAACTGAGTAGTCAACATGTGTGTTCATGATGAGTAGGGTAGATAATTAAAATGTATTAGATTGAATACGTAGGACAGATTATGAGCTATAAGCTTGAACCAGTGCATGAAGAATATGAGTAAATGCAGAAACCAGGAAGAAAGTGATAAACAAATAGTGCATAAGTGCTAAGAACATGCACATAAAATTTATTGAAGTACTATAGAACAAATAGATTAAACATGCTAATATGAGAAGAACAGTCAGAATAGGTTTGGAAAGTAAAGGGGAAAGTGCCATACTCTTAATAAAACAAGAGGGCTGGGACATTTATTACATTTATTTAGTTAGCTCTTTGTTATTAGGCAATCAGGGTATTTCTCCCTCATACTTTAGAAGTACTATAGTGAAACATCTTTAAACCAAAGTGCACACCTGAAATAAAACCCCAACACTAAACTGTGCACTTATACTTCTTATTTTTATTTTTATTTATTTATTTGAGAGAGAGAGGAGAGAGAGAATGGGTGCACCAGGGCCTCCAGCCACTGCCAGTGAACTCCAGAGGCATGCGACCCCTTGTGCATCTTGCTAACATGGGTTCTGGGGAATCGAACCGAGGTCCTTTGGCTTTGCAGGCAAATGCCTTAACCACTGAGCAATCTCTCCAGCCCCTGTGCACCTACACTTCTCATTATTATCTCAGCACAGAAGCCCAGGACCCAAGAACACACCTGGATTTCTGATTGATTATTATTACTTCAGCATGAAATTCCCTGTGCCCAGGCACTCACCTGAGCTCACGATTGTTGCTTTAGCATGAAATAATCCTTGTGCCCAGGCACTCACCTGAGCTCACGATTGTTGCTTTAGCATGAAATAATCCTTGTGCCCAGGCACTCACCTGAGCTCACGATTGTTGCTTTAGCATGAAATAATCCTTGTGCCCAGGCACTTACCTGAACTCACGATTGTTGCTTTAGCATGAAGTAATCCTTGTGCCCAGGCACGCACCTGAGCTCATGATTGTTGCTTTAGCATGAAATAATCCCTGTGCCAAGGCACGCACCTGAGCCCACAATTGTTATTTTAGCATGAAGTAATCCCTGTGCCCAGGCACGCACCCGAGCTTACGATTATTACTTTAGCACAAAATCCCTGTGCCCAGGCACGCACCTGAACTTACGATTATTACTTTAGCATGGACATTTACATGTGGAATTAGTGGACATGCAGTTTTTAAAGACTTTTGAAATATCACAGCTGATTTTTTCCCCCTAAAGGCTTTCCAGTATATACTCTCAGTAGTGTCTGTGGAAGTTATATCTGAATGCATTCTTATGTTGGTTCCTTTATGGGAATTTGGAGGATTGGCTTCTCTAATGAAAATGCTGCAATGCTCTATTTGTATTTGCTACTGCCTGGTTGGTTTTTGTTACTTTATATCACTTTGGCATTTATTTAAAAATTGAACATGATTATGGTTACTTAATACTAAGCATACTTTTATAATCGAGTAATGTGCATTAGTGAAAATTCTTGATTACTTAAGAATGAGGCTTTCCATTTTAATAGGTAGATAAGAGGTTTCTAAACTTTGACACAGTTAGTCATGATAACTTGGAGCAGCAAACAAAATGTGGACAAACCAGTGATTTCCCTGGTAGTTTGGCCCCATTTTAAACTTTGGATGAAGAAGAATAGCCCATACTTCATCATATTTGTTTGTAAATGGATTAGAATGATAATATGCGTCTGACTGTCCTCCTCTTTTCCTTATAAATATGAATGAGATTTTTCATTTTGGTTCTTGGTTGTTTCATGTATTAGAGATTTGTGGGGCAAAGAGACATTAAAAATCATAAATATAATGCTAGAACCTTTATACATGCTACACAGTTGTGGCATATTAGGGAATGAAATTGATAAGGAAATTTAATCCATTCTCTGAATTCAGGGAATAGTGCCTCGAGGTAGTGGACATTAAGATGAACTGTGAAGTATAGACTTGAGGAGAGTGAAGTGGGCCCAGCGAGCACATTTCAAGCAGAAGGAATTGCTTGTAGTCAGATCTTGTTGGGGGAAGACTTTGACAGGGCATTGTGAGTGAGATCCAGGAGGCAAGGAGCCGGGATATAAAATGAGGCTGAACATGCAGATGAGTGTTTTGTGGGTAATGCCTAAGGTTTGGCCCATATTTAATAGGCAGTGGGAAGCTGGGGAGAGAAAGCATAATGTAAATGAGGAAAGTGTAGTGGTTCAAACCATGACATTTGCAGTTGAGTGAGTTCTGATCCCAACTCTGCCAGTTACTGTGTGACGTGGAGTGTGTTTCTGCACTCTAGATTCCCCTGCTATATAATTGAGAAAATAATAGAACCACCCTATAGAATGGTTTTGAAGTCAAAACGTTTATAATGTATTTAAAGTACTTTTAGCAATGGAACATAAGCATTATTTAAATATTTTATTTAAGTGTTTTATAGAGGGATGTGACTTTAAAATGTCCATTTTATTTTTGGTGCAATGTATGAAGTATTAGGTAATACTAGTTCATATTTTTTGAACAATTAATATGTCATACAGTGTTACAAAAGTGGACAGTACGATGGCATAGAGTACATTATTTCTTTAAGATATTTGAAAATAGCATTGTTGGTTATTGTATGTGCCTATTAGCTTCTAGCATTATTGGGTTAGTCTGGCACGCATTTAAGCGTAGGTGTATTTGAGTGCGCCTCTGTCTCTTGGTGAGTGAGCTGCCTGATGGGCTGTTCCTTGTCTCCTAGCCGCCACACGCTGGGAGGCTGCTGACTGTGCTCACTGTGCTCCAGCCTCGGAAGTGCTGTCCCGATGCCTTCTTCAGCTTCCCAGGAAAGAGCGCGGCCGTAAGTCCATCTTGACGCAGCTCGCGGAGAGCCTCCTCTGCTTCCTGCAGCAGGCAGCCCTGTAGATGCGGGGCGTTCTGCATTTTAGGCAGAAGCCCTCTGTGTGAGCTAACTTAATCCACAAGACAGTTGTGCATGCTATTTTTTTCCCCTAGCTGGTTCAGAGGTGAAGACATAGATGCTTAAAACAGCTGAGCAAGCTGCCTGCTCAACCCCCGGGTCAGCATTGGAAACGCAGCCTTTCTTTTGCATATAGCCTTGTCATCCTAGGAATTTAGTAGCTGTTTGTGGAATGCCTTACTTTTCGGGCTTCCTGAACATGTTGAAAGTAGGGCAGGTGCAGCTGAACAGCAATTGAAAACTTTCAGAGAATAGGTGTCTTAAGATAAATTCAGTAACTCACTCTTTTCCCCTTATATATAGCTTTTAATGAGAATTTAAAATATTCAGGAGGGGTCTGAGGAGGTGGCTTAGTGAGCAGTGCTTGCCGCAGAACCATGAGCGCCTGAGTTTAGAGCCAGAAGCTGTCACGACCTTCTGCAGTCCCAGCCTGCCTACAGTGCGGTGGGAGGCAGAAACAGAATTTCCCCAACTCATCAATGACTAGCCCAGCAAATGGAGGGGTGAACAATGAGACTGCCTCAAAACAAGGAAGACGAGGACTGGAGCCAGAAAGTTGTCCGCTGTTTTACACACACACACACACACCGTGGTACACATTTGCCTGCATTCCCACACAGGAACATGAACGCCACATAACACCCACCCACCAAATTACAATGCATTCACACCTTCTCTCATTTTAGGTGACAGAGAACATAGAGATATATGGTAAAGATGTATCATTTTTTTCTTCAATGCAACCTTCATTTAAAATCAGCCACGTGAAGTCTTGATTGTGTTAATATAAATTTGTCTCTATGATGACTTACGGCATATATAATTCATATAAAATATATGCTATGATATGTACATATATGCTTAGTTATAAAAGTAATAAAGGCTTGTGTAATAATTTTTAAAGTTTTATTAAGATAGAATTCCCATTGCATACAGCTAAACTCATTTAAGGTGTACAGCGTAATGGGTTAATGTATTCAGACCCATGAAACCACCTCAGTCTATTTTGGAACATTTTCATCAATACCACTCCCCACAGTGTGCTTTTTGTTTGTATGGACTTGTCAATTTCTGATTATATGTGTCTGTGGAATCATACAGCATATGGTCTTTTAGGATTAGATTCTTTTCCTTAGCATAATATTTTCAATTTCTACCCATATTATAATTTATATCATCAGCACTTCATTTGTTTTATGACTGATATATTGTATGGATTATAATAACTTCCTTAACCATTTATTAGTTAATAGAAATTTGCATTTTGTATATTTTGGACTCTGATGAATAATGTTGCTCTGGACTTTGGTGTAAAACATTTTATGGATGCACATTCTCATTTGTTTTATGTATGAGTAGGATTTCTAGGTCATATTGTCTTTGATTAACATTTTGATGAATAGGAAGTGTCTGATTGTGTGTATGTGTGTGCACATGTGCAGGCATATGTGTGCATACTTGTTTTCTCAGTGCTGGGGATCCAAACGAGGGCTTTTACAAGACAGGCAAGTGCAGTACCATTGACTTGTGCACTTGCAGCCCTGCTGTTGTTATTTTGATTTATATCTCATTTATGACTAATAATGTTTAGTAGATTTTTCATGTCTTTGTTGGTCACTTGTATCTCTTCTTGTGAGATGTGTATTCTGATATTTTGCCCATTTTTCTTTCTCCTCCCTTACCTTCCCTTTCTGGTTTTTAATTTTTTTCGTTTTTTTTAAAAATTTATTTGAGAGCGGCAGGGAGAGAAAGAGGCAGAGAGAGAGAGAGAGAGAGAGAGAGAGAGAGAATGAATGGGCACGCCAGGGCTTCCAGCCACTGCAAATGAACTCCAGATGTGTGCACCCCCTTGTGCATCTGGCTAACATGGGTCCTGGGGAATCGAGCCTCAAACCAGGGTCCTTAGGCTTCCCAGGCAAGCGCTTAACCACTAAGCCACCTCTCCAGCCCTTCTTGGTTTTTTCAGGTTGGGTCTCTGTCTATCCCAGGCTGACCTGGAATTCACTATGTAGTTTCAGGCTGGCCTCAGACTCACAGCGATCCTCCTACCTCTGCCTCCTGAGTGCTGAGATTAAAGGAGTGCCCCACCATGCCTGACTCTTTTTTTTTGAGGCAGGGTTTCACTCTAACCCATGCTTACCTAAAAATTGCTCTGTAGCTAGCCCAGGTCAGCCTTAAATTCTTTTATTGTTTTACTTCAGCCTCCTGAGTGCTGTGATTATAGGCATGAGCCACGCACGTGCGCGTGTGTGCAAGCTTGTGCATGCACATGCCAGGTCCTCTTGCGTTTGCAAACAAGTGTTACAAACTTGTACCACTTTTTTTTTTTTTTTTTGATTTTTTTCGAGGTAGGGTCTCACTCTAGCTCAGGCTGACCTGGACTTCACTATGGAGTCTCAGGGTGGCTTCGAACTCATGGCGATCCTCCTACCTCTGCTTCCCGAGGGCTGGGATTAAAGGCGTGCACCACCACACCCGCCATTGCACCACTTTTTGCAACTGGTTTACATGGGCAGCTTGGGAATTGAACCCATGGCAGCAGGTTTTTTTTTAAAAAAAACATTTTTTATTATTTTATTTGCAAGGGAGAGGGAGGGTGAGGAGAGAGAGAGACAGAGTGAGACAGAGAGAGAGAAAAAAAGAATGAATGAGAATGAGTGCACCAGGGCCTCTTGCCACTGCATATGTACTCCAGATGCATGTACCAATTGAACCCAGGTCATCAGGCTTTGCAAGCAAACACCTTTAATCATTGAGCCGTCTCCCCAGCCCTCAGCAGCAGATTTTGTAAGCAAGTGCCTCCTACCATAGAGCTATCTTAACAGTCTAATCTTTGTGTGGTTTGATAAAAGTCCTTCATCAGCTATCGAAGTAGAAAATATTTTCTCCCAATCTCATGCTGCAGTTTTTCACTTTTCTATTCATGCTTTTTGTTTGTTTATTTATTTATTTGAGGTAATGTCTTACTGTAGCCCACACTGACCTGGAGTTCACTTTGTAGCCCAGGCTAGCTTTCAGCTCATGATGATTCTCCTACTTCAGCCTCCTGTATGCTGGGATTTTAAAGGCATGCATCACCACTTCTGTCTCAATTTTTAAATGATATCCTACCGAGCACAATTTTTTAATTCTTTGCAAGTATGTATGGTGAGTTTGTTGTATATTTGTGTGTATATGACACCTGTGTGTGCAGTTGTGTGTGAAGACCAGAGGACAGCTTGTCTTGTCATCTTTAGTACACTGTCTTCTTTTTTGAGACATTGGTCTGGATATCACTGAATAGGCTAGGCTGGTGGCCAGTGAGCTTCAGGGATCAGCTTGTCTCTGCCTCCCCAGAGTTGGCATTACAGGAATGCACCACCACACATGACAGTTACGTGAGTACTGGGGATCCATCTCTGGTCATCATGCTTGTGAGTTGAGCACTTTACTGACCAAGCTATCTCCTCAGCCCTCAGTTTTACATTTTTATGCAGTCCTACTTATGTATGTATTCTTTTGTCATTTGTGCTTTTAGTAGCATAATTAAGATGGACTTGTCTAACCAAAGGCAGCAGAGGTCTTATACCACACAACCTTCATTACTGTAGCTTTGGAGTTGTGAGTCTTCCAACTTTGTCCTCACTTTTAAGACTGTTTGACTATTTAGGGTCTCTTCCATTATATAATATGACCTTTAAGATAAATGTTTAAGCGGTAAATCCATTTATAAAATGACTGAAAAATACAGTTTTGAAAAAAATATATTTTATATTTATGATTTATAAAAGTGAGCATACACTAAGTCTTTAACATTTTCTTTTCATTTTATTCGTTTGTCTCTATCAAATTTTCTTTTTGTGAAATTTCAAAATCTTATTGATATTCCTTTTAATTAGAATTTCTTTGAATATGTTATATGAAATGACGTACATATAATTTTGTGTTTAGTAGATTACAGTTAATATTTCATTAAATTAAAGTTCACTAATTTATTATATTTGGGAAAATCAAATATTTACTAAAAGTTTTCTTCCATATAAAATATGCATTAAGTTATTTTAGTTGTGACTTAAAGTAATATGATTCAGTAGAAACATATAGCATTACAGAATCTCATTTTCATGATTTCAATGATAAAAATAGGGTTAGATAGTAACTCTACATTTCTTTCCTTTAGGCTATTGCATTACCTCCTATTGCCAAATGGCCATACCAGAATGGTTTTACATTTCATACCTGGCTTAGAATGGATCCTGTAAACAATATCAATGTAGATAAGGATAAGCCATATTTGTATTGGTATGTATTTCTGTAGCTGACTAGTGTCAATATCTGACTTTAAAAATGAGAATACTTGAAGTGAATTGAAAACTTACTCTTCATAGTTTCAGAACCAGCAAAGGTCTTGGCTATTCTGCTCATTTTGTTGGAGGCTGTTTGATTATAACATCAATAAAGTCAAAAGGGAAAGGCTTTCAACACTGTGTGAAATTTGATTTCAAGCCACAAAAGGTATGTGATCTTACTGGCTCATATTTACATTGACAAGCTATGGTCTGTCTATACAGTGATAGTCACACAGTATTCTCTTTACACTCTTTCAATAACTGAAATGGGATAATTGTTCACTTTCTGACTTGGATCACAAAATAACTGAATATTTAGTTATTTATAAAATTTAAGAGAACTCTCAGGAGAAGATATCAGTGATAATTATTTCAGCAGTTTTTTTTTATCCCTGAAAGTTTAGAGATAAGTAAATGATTCATTAATAAAATATATAGATAGGTAGGCAGATAGATGAAGTATGGGAAAAATGTACTAGATGTTTGACTTTTTAGGAGTATGCTTGAAAATTTTCATAAGAACAAATTAGAAAATTTAGTTTTTATCTAGAGACCCACTCTGAATAAATATTGTTCTAGAATTTGACTATTGGAATTAAAGTTACTCTAATTTTGTTTTAAGTTTAGTTACAATATACCCTTTTAATTTATTGCCAACATCGTTGTATTGTTGGAGGAATCATTTTATTTTTTGCTTCTTCAGTGGTATATGGTGACTATAGTGCACATCTATAATCGGTGGAAGAACAGTGAGCTTCGATGTTACGTGAATGGCGAGTTAGCTTCCTATGGAGAGATTACATGGTTTGTCAATACCAGTGATGTGAGTAGTTTTAAATGTTATGGAAAAAATGTTTCTTAAAAAAGGTGAAATTTACATGTAAAAAAAATTTCAAGGTTTGAGTAAATTTTGGAAGACCACATAATGCATTTGTGTGTGTGGTGGGGGGTTTGGTGTATGCATGTATATATCCAGATATGAGTGCCCCATGCACATGTGTGGAAACCAGAGGAGAATGTCAGTGTCTTCCTCTATTGCTCTTCTGCCTTATTTAATGAGATGGTGTCTGTCACTGAACCTGGAGCTGCTGATTTTTGATCAGACTCACTGACTGGTGAGCCCCAGAGATTTTCTTGTCTCCTTCAGCGCTGGAGTTACAGGGGTGCATGGCCACTCCTGACTTTTGGGTGGTTGGGGTTGAACTAAGGCCCATATGTTTGCACAGCAAGTACTCTTTTCCACTGACCTGCTTGGCCATCATCCAAGACCCACAATAGTCATGGGTGTTTATTATTATAATTTGGCTAGCATGTTAATTAATTAATTAATTAATTAATTAATTTTGTTTTTCAAGGTAGGGTCTCACTCTAGCCCAGGCTGACCTGGAATTCACTATGTAGTCTCAGGGTGGCCTTGAACTCATGGTGATCTTCCTATCTCAGCCTCCTGAGTACTGGGATTAAAGGCGTGCGCCACCGCACCCAGCTGCATGTTAATTTATTGATAGAACAGAACTTGTTGGCCTGTCATACAAGATATCACTCACCTTTTATTACATAATTTTTCTGGATGGCGTAGATGTAAGGATTTACAGGTAGCAGTTGTCTGTGGCGAGAGCATTTTTCACTGGTCCACTGATCAAAACAAATGGTAATACTATTATAGGGTTCTGGTTATTTTTTAAATTTATTTATTTGTTTGAGAGAGAGAGAGCAAGAGATAGAAAGAGAGAATGGGCATGCCAGGGCCTCTAGTCACTGCAAACGAACTCTAGACACATGTCCCACCTTGTGCATCTGGCTGATGTGGGTCCTTAGGCTTTGCAGGCAAATGCCTTAACTACTAAGCCATTTCCCTAGCCCCAGATTCTGGTTATTTTTATAAACAAGCTGAATGATGCATGGCTTTAGATTTTGCATGTGGTTCGTAGCTGCTATTGGTTACTATTATTATTTATTATATTTTCAGGATTCAAAGGTTAGGATGATTTTTTTTACTTTCAAAAATATTTTTATTGATGAGAGAGAGAGAGAGAAAGGGGGGGGGGAGAGAATAGGTACACCAGAGCCTCCCGCCACTGTGCAAAGAAACTCTAGATGTATGTTCCAATTTGTGCATCTGGCTTTATGTGGGAACTGGGGAATTGAACCCCGGTCATTAGACATCGTAGGCATGTACCTTAACCACTGAGCTATCTCTCTTTTCTGGGATGAAAAATTTTAAAACATCTTATTTTTTTCTCTTATAGTACTTTTTTATTTTTTACAGAGAACTTAAGACAAAAAAAAAAAAAAAAAAAAAAACTAAAGAAAATGGCCACAAACTATACCAGTGGACCACCATTCATTCCTTTTATATCCTTTGTCACACATACATACATATTGCATAATGCTACTCTTCGCACTCAGGTGGCATATCAGACATACTTAGTTTCACAACCCAGCTCTGTCATTTATTTGCTGTATGATCTTACTTAGACCATGGTCTGTTGTTTTACACCTGAAGTTGTGTACAACAGTATGTACCCCACAAGGTGGTTATGATTAAAAAAGGCTGAATCAGCAAGTCTTAAACCAAACTCATCATTTTCCTGCTTGAGCCAAAGTCTGCTCTTCTGTTTGGATTTTTGGTTGTTCACCTATAAGAGCTTAGTACCATGATAATTTCTGACTTCTTTTTTGCCTCCACATTTTTTCAACAAGTTGTATTTATTGTATGTTTGGAAACTTTTTTATGATGTCTTTCCTGTTATCCATTCCAGGCGGGAATGAATGAAGTGATCTGAGTCTGTGTCATCTACATACAACATCTGTATAAGCTTTATTATTCGGGGAGGGTGGCATTTTTTGTTACTATAAAACTCTGCTTTCCTTTACAGACCTTTGACAAGTGTTTCCTGGGCTCTTCAGAAACAGCCGATGCTAACCGAGTGTTCTGTGGCCAGATGACGGCAGTTTACCTCTTCAGTGACGCTCTCAGTGCAGCTCAGATTTTTGCGATTTATCAGTTGGGCCTGGGATATAAGGTACTTTTCTCACCAGTCATTGCTTAATGAAGCTGGCTTGGCATGAGCTCAAGGTGGGTTGTATATGGGGAAGTCTTTTCATTGCTTCTTGGCCATTTGTGTATCTTCACTCCAATTTTTTCTTTTTTTGTATGGTCTATTTTGAGATTTCTGCATTCATGGTGGATACAGTTCTTTTTACATACTTATGATTTGTACGTAGTCTTCTTGTTTACTTTGGATTTTGTTTTAGTTAGTATGGTGTTTGAAGGGCAGAAAATTGGAGTTTTATGAATTTTATTTTTCATTTTTTCTATTTTTAAAAATATTTATTTATTTGACAGATAAGAGGGCTAGAGAGAGGGAATGGGCATGCCAAGGCCTCTGGCCACAGCAAACGAACTCCAGACGCGTGAACCCCCTTGTGCATCTGGCTAACATGGGTCCTGGGGAATTGAACCTGGGTCCTTTGGCTTTGTAGGCAAACACCTTAACTGCTAAGCCATCCCTCCAGCCCTCAATTTTTCTATTTTGTGTCCTTATAGATGTTCTGTTAGGGCTGGGAACATGGCTCAGTGAGTAAGAGCACTTATGCAAGCATGAGGACCTGAGTTTGAGTCCCAGAACCCAGGAAAAATCTGTGCATGGCCATGCATGCCTGTAGCCCCAGTGCTAAGGAGATAAGAGGGTCACTGGGGTGTACTGGTCTGCCTGTTTAACTTTTTTTGATTTTCTTTATTAGTTAGTTTTGTATTCAGTAAATACAGTCAGTTTGGTACCATTATTAGGCTCCCCTTGGCCCCTCCTTGTTGAGGTATATGGGTCAAAAATATGGAACGCTTCACGAATTTGTGTGTCATCCTTGCGCAGGGGCCATGCTAATCTTCTCTGTATCGTTCCAATTTTAGTATATGTGCTGCTGAAGCGAGCACCTGTTTAACTTTTAAAACTACTAGGTCCAGCTTCAGTAGACTCTGCCTCAAGAAAATAAGACAGAGGAATGATAGAGGAGGACACCTTTTGTCCTCCTTTGGCATCTGCACTTGTCCATACACCACATGCATGCACACATGCGCACACATACAAATATTTGACTACTGTAAAATTAGAAGTTCTTTAACATGTTTTCTTCTTAGGTGATATGCTTTTAGTATTTACATGAAAGTTTATGATCCACTTATTTTATTTTATTTTATTTTATTTTATTTTATTTTATTTATTTTATTCATGAGAGAGAGCATGAGAGAGTGGGGGGGGGGGAGAAATGGGGTGCCAGGGTCTCTAGCCACTGTAATTGAGCTCCAAACACATGCACCATCTTGTGTGCATGTGTGACCTTGTATGCATGTGTTACCTTGTGCATCTGGCATACGTGGGTTCTGTGGAACTGAACCTTGAGTCCTTAGGCTTTGCAGGCAAGAGCCTTAACTGCTAAGCCATCTCCAGCCCTTGTGATCCATTTTGAATATATATATAATGAGTAACAGGGGTAATGATTTATTTCTGCCCCCCCATAAGTTCTACAGTCTGATTATATGTTTCCCTGAAATTCGTATGTTGAGACCTTACCTTCAAGAAGATGGTATTAAGATGTGGGTAAGTCACAAAGGCTTCATCCTCATGAGTGGGATTAGTGCCCTCATGGAGATGCTGAGGGACCTTTTTCCTTCTTAATTATGCTGCCATGGACACATAGAAGGTGCTGTCTGTGAGGAACCTGCCCTTACCCGATACCAGTCAGCTTGCAATGTGACCTTAGACTTCCTACTCTTTTTTTTTTTTTGGTTTTTCGAGGTAGGGTCTCACTCTGGTCCAGGCTGACCTGAAATTAACTATGTAGTCTCAGGGTGGCCTTGAACTCACACCAATCCTCCTACCTCTGCCTCCCGAGTACTGGGATTAAAGGTGTGCGCCACCACGCCCGGCTGACTTCCTACTCTTTAAAATTGTGAAAAGTCAATTTCTGTTGTATATATATTATCATATATTTTTTAAAATAGCAGCTAAGATAGACATAGCGAATTTGTATTCTCTGGTGTTCCATTGCTTTTTTTTTGGGGGGGGGTTTCAAAGTAGGTTCTCACTCTAGCCCAGACTGACCTGGGATTCACTATGGAGTCTCAGGGTGGCCTTGAACTCATGGCAGTCCTCTTACCTCTGCCTCCGAAGTGCTGGGATTAAAGGCGTGCATCACCACACCTGGCCTGATTTTGTTTTCCTAAATGAACACAGCTTTTTCCTTGTGTTGCTTGAATATCTTTCAGACTCTGTCCTATTTCTGATTTAGATAACTTATTGTCTATAAACAATATATTGTTTTATATATAGTGTAGGATCTTTTAACACAACCCTGCAATTTTCTCTCTGTCTTACTATATTATTGTTGTAGATTTTATTTAGTTCCTGGGAAAATAAAATACTTGTAGAAGTAAAATCTACACACACACACACACACACACACACACTCTCTCTCTCTCTCTCTATGGATATGTATACAAACACATACATGCATATATATCTTTTTTTTCTTCAAGATAAGGTTTTGCAGTGTTGCTGAGGCTAGTCTTGGACTCTTGTTTTCATGTATTCTCTTCAGCCTCTTGAGTGATGGTATATAGGCGTGTACCACTATGTCCAACTATAACAATACTATGAGCCCCCTTATTAATTTTCAGTTGTTAAAACTCATTCAGTTGTGTTTTCAGGACATGAAAATGAGGAAAATCATGTGTTTTACGTTTACTTATGTTTCCTATTTCTGAGGACACTTCATTTCTTTGTCTAGACTTACATTTCCCTGTGTATTAGGCCATTTTTTCATTACTATCATAAACTACCTCAGGAAGACTAACTTTTTACAGTAAAGAAGTTTCTTTTGGCCCATTATTCTAGATTAATGGGCTGTACCTGGTGGTAGCCTGCTTGCTGAAGCTGGCAGATTCCTGGCAAAGAATCATTTGGTAAAAGCCCCAGGGTACACATGTATTTTTTTATTCTAGTCTCTCTCCCATGTATGTATGTATATATTCATTTATTGGTGTGGTGGTAGTGTTATATGTGTGTATGTTTGTGCACATCTGTGTGAAGATGTGTGTACTCCATGCACACATATGCTGAGGCCAGAGGAAGACAGACAGCGTCCTCTTGTATCATTTTTCTCCCTTATTTTCCTGAGATAGATCTGTCATTGAACCCAGAGTTCCCTGTAATATTTTTTTTTCCAAGTTAGACTGGTTGACCATGGAGTACCAGTGATTGTCCTGTCTCCCACCTCTCAGTGCTGAGGTCTGGGCATGTGTGACTGTGCCTGGCTTTTCACATGGGTGCTGGGTGCCAGGGACTGAACTCGGATCCTCATGCTTGTGTAGCAAATGCCCTTACCCACTGACCATCTTTCCAGAAACCTCTGTCCCCTTTGTAATGCCATGAGAATTCAAACAGAGGCTTTCACCCTAATGACCTTACCTAGCCAGAACAACCTTTCCGAAGGCTGTGTTTCTAACAAGCATAGCTGGATTGTTTTTATCCTCACAATGGCTATTAAGCTTCAGCCTGTGAAACTTTGGCAGACACACTCAAACCATAAATGATAGTATCCCTATCTCTGTTACTTCTGTGAGTGTCATTATTTATTTTCTGGGTTATTTCAAGTTTGCTCCTTCCTTCCTTCCTTCCTTCCTTCCTTCCTTCCTTCCTTCCTTCCTTCCTTCCTTCCTTCCTTCCTTCCTTCCGTTTTCTCGCCCCCCTCCCTCCCTTTACTGTCAGTCCTAGGAACTGAACCCATGGCTTCCCACATGCTATTATTCTCTTCTGTGGCTCTGTGGAGTTTTGTTACCCATTCACCAGTTAATGGGTATTGGGTTGTTTTCACCTTTGGCTATTATGAGTAATTCTGATATAAACACTTGTGTATCACATGTTGTTGTGGATCTATGTTTTTATTCCTCTTGTGCCTATTTTTTTTTTTTTTTTTTTTTTTTGGTTTTTTGAGGTAGGGTTTCACTCTAGCTCAGGCTGACCTGGAATTCACTCTGTAGTCTCAGGGTGGCCTCGAACTCACGGCGATCCTCCTACCTCTGCCTCCCGAGTGCTGGGATTAAAGGCGTGCGCCACCACGCCCGGCTGTCTTGTGCCTATTAATTAGCATAGAATTTCTGGGTAACCTACTGGAGGTATTTCCAGATTATGTTCCAATAGATGGTGCCATTTTGTATTACAGTAGTAGTGTGAGAGCATTCTGATTTGTCTTCTGTGTGTTATTGAGTGACTTTTTGGTCATAGCATTTCATTGCTGTTTTGATTGGCTTTTCTCTGATGATCAGTAAGTCTAGCATCTTTTCATGTGCTTATAGGTATTTATATATGCATCCTTTTTGAAAAAAAAAACCATTAAGACCCTTTACCTATTTTCAACTATGTTGTGTTTATATTGTTGTAATATGGTTTTTAATAATTAAAATGTTTTAATTGGGGTAAAGTACACATAAAATTTAGTTATATTCACAGTGTTTGAGAATCTAATCTCCAGAACTCTTAAAAGTTTACTAATAAAAATTTAGACTGCTATGCCACTAGGCTATATGTTCTCATGGGACCATTGTTGTATATGCAGCCTGTACCGATCAAAACTTTGTTATGTGGTGTATGACTATATGAAATAGACTTCGACACATTTAAAGGGAGAAATAGGCAGCAGACAGCAGCAGTACAAAGGAGACTTCAGTATTCAACTTTGCGTGTACATAGAACAAGCATGCTGAAGATCAGTGAGGAGCTAGATAACTTGACCAACCACACAGCCCAAGTCAACGTAACATGCATATTAGCATGCATTATAAATGAGTGTATATGAATAGACTATCGGGTAGTCCACAAATGTTAACTAATTTAGTACAGTTGAAATCATTTGATTTTTTTTTTTCCTGGTTTTTCAAAGTAGGGTCTTGCTGTACCTCAGGCTAACCAGGAATTCACTATATAGTCTTAGAGTGGCCTCGAACACATGGCGATCCTCCTACCTCTGCCTCCCGAGTGCTGGGATTAAAGGCGTGTGCCACTATGCCCGGCTCATTTAATTTTTTTATGATTGTAATGGTAATAGGTTTGGAAATCTGAAAAATCCATAAGTGTGTGGAAATTTAATAGCACACCCTTGAATAATCAGTGGGTTAAAGCAAAAAGTCACTAGGGGATATCTTGATAAAAATGAAAATACGACAAAACTTACTTGATTCATTTAAGTAGTATCAAGAAAGGACTTTTATGGAGGTAAGACTAACATTTGGAGGTATCACCTTATGTAATATTCTTAGCAATAGTAGTAGTGGTATGTCTCCTTAAATGTTTGTACTTGTGGCTATTTATATTTTGAATTTTTTTCACCTTAACTATTTTTTTTTCTATTGATTCATAGGGTACATTTAAGTTCAAAGCAGAGAGCGACCTTTTCCTTGCTGAGCATCATAAACTTCTACTGTATGATGGCAAGCTCTCTAGTGCCATCGCCTTCACGTACAATCCACGGGCCACAGATGCCCAGCTGTGCCTCGAGTCATCTCCTAAGGACAACCCTTCCATTTTTGTTCACTCACCACATGCACTCATGCTTCAGGTACTAACTCAGATCTTTTAGTAATAGAGTGAGTAGAACTTTTTTTTGTTTTGTTTTGTTTTAGTTTTTCGAGGTAGGGTCTCACTCTGGCCCAGGTGTGAGTAGAACTTTTAAAATGAATTATTGAAGTGTAGTTGGAATGCCACAGCCAAGTGTTTTTCTACATTTCCTGTTGTGCTTTAGTTGCAGTTGTTTCAGAAAAGAAATCATTGACAGCTATACTGTGTTTTCTATTTCCCAAGGATGTGAAGGCAGTTTTAACCCATTCCATCCAAAGTGCTATGCATTCAATTGGAGGAGTACAAGTTTTGTTCCCCCTTTTTGCACAGTTGGACTATAAGCAACATTTATCTGATGAGGTTGACTTGACCATCTGGTGAGTGCTTTTGTGTTGTTGTTCGAGTCAGAGTCTTGCTATATGGCCCACACTGACCTGCAACTCACTATGTAGTCCAAACTTACAATCTTCCTTCCTCTGTCTCCTGAGTGCTGGAAATACTGGTATGTATCCCCTGACTGGCTGCCCCTTGTTTTAATTTTATATGAGTTACTTTTATCATTGTTAAGCTATATAATACTTACTTTGCCTTTCTTTCTTTCTTTTTTCAAGGTAGGGTTTCACTCTAGCTTAGGCTGACCTGGAATTCACTATGTAGTCTCAGGGTGGCCTTGAACTCATGGTGATCCTCCTACCTCAGCCTCCCAAGTGCTGAGATTAAAGGCGTGCACCACACCACTACACCCGGCTTCTTTGTTTTTGAGGTAGGGTCTCGCTCTAGCCCAGGCTGACCTGGAATTCACTGTGTAGTCTCAGGATGGCCTTGAACTTATAATGGTCCTCCTACCTCTGCCTCCCAAGTGTTGGGACTAAAGGCTTGTGCCACCACCACACCCAACTAAATATTTATTTGAGAGAAAGAGGCAGAGAGTGGGGGGGAGGGAGGGAGGGAGAGAGGGAGAATGAGAATGAATGGGCATGCCAGGGCCTCCAGCCACTGCAAATGAACTCCAGATGCAAGCGCCACCTTGTGGATCTGGCTTATGTGGGCTCTGGGGAATCGAACCTGGGTCCTTAGGCAGGCAAATGCCTTAACTGCTGAACCATCTCTCTAGGCCAGCCACCTCTCCAGCCCACCTTTCATGTTTTTTAGAGTAAAAATATGTAAAAGGAATTTGTGAACTATAAGCAGCACTACAAATCTCTTTCAGTTGTATGAGTATTAATATAATTGCGATTTATTAGAAGGAAAAATGGAACCTCTAAAAATACAGAATACATATTAGAATGAACCAAAAAGTGTATATTTTCTCCAGTCTAGGTTTTGAAATATTTTAGGTTCTTATTTGGCATGGATTTATTATGTGAAATTAGGTTGTCATGTTTTAATATCCATGTGGATTGTTGAAAATCAAAAAACTTTAATGTGTGTTATGACGGGATATGGTCTTTAACAAGCTAGATTGTCCACTGCCACATTTTATTTCCTGTGCTGTGGGATTGAGTCAAAGAAGGGGGCATATGAATTCTAGGATAAGTTATAAAAACAAGAGAGGTTGTCTGAATGAATTTCTCACAGCTGCATATTCCAGTGAAACTATATATGTTGAAATAATTGTGTTTCATTTATTTAACTGAGCTTTCCATTCTTCTTTGAAATTCTCTTTCAGAATTCTTCTTCCATCTACAGCTTGATATCTGCTACCAGTGCATCGAGCTGACGAGATAGCTTTTTCCAGATTATTTTTAGGAAACAGAAATTCTTTTCTTTTTTTAACAAATAGGAATGAGCATCAAATTTAGCATTTTCCAACTATGTTAATTTTAATTATTTATGTAATTGGGGCTTGCTGTAGCCTGTTGAGTAGCTGAGATTACATGCACGTACACTGCACCTGGCTTGCTAAAATATTAAATTACCCTTGACATAGTAATAGTACACAGAATATTTTTGCATCCTGCTTTAGCAGGGTTAAGTTCTTTTCTATGCCCCCCTCATGTTTTGCGCCTCCTCACTGGCATGGCTGTCCATCCATCACAGCTGTGGAGGAGGACGGTGGCTGTTTTCTGTGGGACTCTCCATGCGTGTTTGCAAAGGCCTTAACAGCTAATCCTGTTCCTTCCCCTTCACTGTTTAGAGCATGGATAGTAGAGACTGGTTGTGGCCTCTTTCACTTAAAAAATTCTTTCGGACTATCTGGAGAATCATGATTTTCCTATTGGCAAAAGCGAACAAACTTCTTAATGTTCCAGGACTTCAAGTTTTATCTAAGCTAACTTTCCTTTTTCTCAAAAAATTATTTGGGAGAGAGAGAATGGGTATGCCAGGGCTTCCAGCCACTGCAAACAAACTCCAGATGCATGCTCCCTCTGTGCATCTGGCTTACGTGGGTCCTTGGGAATTGAATCAGGGTCCTTTGGCTTTGCAGGCAAAGACCTTAACCGCTAAGCCATCTCTCTAGCCCTAAGCTAACTTTCTTACCTTTACTTCATGCATCCTCTGGCTAGTTTGGAGCCCAACTATCATTTGGGGATTTAAAACTTGGTTTGCTCTTTCTTTTCCTCCTTTTGCAAGATTGAATATGCTTGATAATGTTATTACATTCATTCTTTCAGCTGTTAATGACTTATATTAGATGTTTCTATTACTTGTTTTCAGATATTGTTCATTTTTCTATGAAATGCATATTTATGATGTTGTTTCTAAGTTACTATGTTTGTGATATGAAATAAGTAATTGAGTTCATCTTAAATGACATTATGTTATTCTGAAATAATTTTAGAAATAGTTTTAGTAGAACTTCAGTTTCTGTGGAATGGAGTGCTTTTTATTTTTATTTAATTTATCCTTCTGTGGTGCTGAAGATGGAAGTCAGGACCTCACACATACACATGCCTGCTTGCTGGGCAAGTGCTCCACCATTGAGCCGCATCCTGCCCTGAAGTGGCGATTGAGATAGGTGGGGTTACATGTGTCTAACCTAATGCCTCCATAATAGAAAATTCTTTCCCAAACCACCACCTTTTTTCTTCTTCTAGTACAACTTTGCTGGCTTTTATCATGGAGCTGTTGAAGAACTCAATTGCCATGCAAGAGCAGATGCTGGCTTGCAAGGGCTTCTTGGTAATAGGATACAGTCTTGAAAAGGTGAGAAATGCTTTGTGATTGTGATTTTTCATTTGCCAGCCTTGTACATGTTCTTCTAAGTGGGTAGGAAATCCTGTCTGCACATATGTCTTCTTGGCTAGAGAGAGTTACTTAGATTAAAGTAACATTTTGTTGTTTTGCCTTGCCTCCAGTCCTCTATGAAGGAAGGAGTAGTGAGCCTCATTCCATCTTTAACATTGAGCATGGTCTGTGGGCCAACTTCCTTTGTGGTGTTGACAGCCTGTAATTTACTTACTTTGCTTTGAATTAGTAGTAGCCTTTAAAATGCTTTTTTGTTTTCTTCCAGTCTTCGAAATCCCATGTCAGCAGAGCAGTGCTTGAACTTTGCCTTGCATTTTCAAAATATCTGAGCAATCTTCAGAATGGGATGCCCCTACTCAAGCAGTTGTGTGACCACATCCTTCTTAATCCTGCCATATGGATTCATACTCCAGCCAAGGTGATACATGTTGCTTTTGTTTTGCTACCACGGTTAAGTATTAATGCTTGAGGTACATGACATTATCCTTTAGCATGGTATGTAAAATTTCACTGGATACTTCCTTTTGACTAAGTATAAGTTTTTTGCTTTTTAGGAAAATTTGTAAGTAAATATGTATTTTCTTTTTGCAATCCAATGTTATTTTAAAAGAATAAAGTAATGGTCTTTATTTTCCTGTATTACATAAGGTTTTATTTGAGAGTGATGTTGCTTACTAGATAAAAATCAAAGGAAGACAGCTGTGGTGTTAATATCTTTCTTATAAACTGTAGCTCTATCCTGTTACACACACGTACACACTCTATTCCTTAACAGCTCTCCCTCCCATTCTCTGCCTTTGTTGTGCACATTTGAGCCACCCACCAATGACCTTTTGAGTTTTATTCCATAGGTAAAGCTGAAGTGTTACTCTTTCCTTGGAGACACAATACTCTGACCTCATTTAATCATTGAAATTTCACATGAACTTAAGCCATAGAAACCGGCTATATGTGTACCAAGTACATTTTTAGTACTTTGATAAAAAGCTAGTTACTCGCCTGTGAACATAAATGACTTTATGGTAAAGCATATAAATAAAAATTTTAACAAACTCTGTCATCTTAAATTGTTCAAAAATTTAGTACTGGTACTGTTAAATATAACTTGAAACAGAGAATTTTTTACTTGCATAATTAAATTTGACTTATCTACAGTTTTTGTTAGAAATCATGTTATTTCAAACCCATAATGTTCCCTTCTCCCTTTCCCTCTTCTTGCCCGCTTACTGTGTCTGTCATTGTTTAGGTTCGAATAGCACGTACTTACTCTAGTTGTCAGGAAAAAATGTCTGCAGACTTTCTTGCTTTCCTAGTCATAATATCTTATTTTCAGCTGGTCTTTCAAATGTTAAAGAGAAAAACAGCTGCTGACTCCGTTTGCCATTTGGAAATAATCAGAGGAGGCAGCTGGAGGTTGTAGCTTTTTATCTTCAGGTTAAATTTGACCTCCTCCTTTTTCATGACCCTCAGTTATTTCTTTTCAAAGATTGTTTCAAGTTACTTTTAAAGTTTTCTAGTGGACACTTCTTTGTCTTACTAACCAGCATATTTGTAAGGCATTGTTTCTCTTTTGGAGTTGTCAGAAAGCCTCTGATTAAATATTTAGATGTAGTAGAATGTATTTTTAAGTTTCATCAGATTTCTTTAGGTTCCTAGGATTGATATACTTTGTTGCTTACCTTGTACTTTTAAGAAATTTTTCTTAATTTCATTTTTAGATTGTGATTGGTTTGATGATATTACATTTTGGGGGCAGCTGTCTGCTCTTTGTATATTAATGAAGAGTTTTATTTGCTTTTATTTTCTTATAAAGATAGCTGTAACAAAGGGCAGATTGAGATTTTGCTGGTCTTGAAGGTCAGCTAGTTTACAGGAGAGCAGGAGCTCTTAGAAACTTTTGGAGGGAGCATGAAATTTTATTAGTTTGATAATAAATCACACTCTAGTTACTAAAGTCACAGGTAGAGATGTACAAATCAACTCTTGGTTTTGGAAAAGGGAATTAATAGTGATTTATAATTTTTCTCTTAGATCTGCTCAGATGTAAGCTTCTTAAGAATCTGGCAGGGATATTGGTTTTCCAGTTTATCATGGTCTTTTGTTTACTCAACAACTTATTTATTTGAAACATGGTCTCATGGATCTCTGGCTGGCCTCCAACTTGCTGTGTAGCCAGACTCCTTGATTTTTAATCTTAATCCTCCTGTCTCCGCCTCTCAAGTGCTGAGATTGTACTCGTGACCCTATGCCCGGTGTTATGTGGTGCTGGGATTTAACCCAGGGCTTTGTATATGTTAGGCAATCACTGTACCAACTAAGCCACATCCTCAGACCCACATCAAGTTTCTCTTGAGTGACTACTTCATACTGGACATGGGTAAAAGACAAGATTGACTCGATTTTTTTTTTAAAGATTTTATTTTTATTTATTTGTTAGAGTCAGAGAGAAAGAGAGGGAGAAAGAGAGAGAGAGTGAGAATGGACATGCAGGGCTTCCAGCCACTGCAAACGAACTCTAGATGTATGCGCTACCATGTGTATCTTGCTTACGTGGCACCTGGAGAATTGAACCTGGGTCCTTAGGCTTCATAGGCATGCGCCTTAACCGCTGAACCATCTCTCCAGACTGATTGACTTGATTCTTGCTCTCATAGAATTTAGATATAATGAGAAAGAGAGATGTTATATAATTTGTGTGGTTATTAGATTATACCATTAGTGGATGAATGAAGGAAGTCTTGATCATAATTAGCATATGTTTAATCTTTAGGTCTTCACTTTCTTTCATCTCTGTATGCTGCTATTAAATCATAATAATTATTTTTTTTCATTTTTATTTTTTATATATTTTTTTACACTCAGTTTGGTACCATTATTAGGCTCATCCATGACCTACCCCCTCCCCTTGGGCCCTCCTTGTTGAGGTATACGGGTCATGCATTGTGGAGTTAGCCCACAGTTATGGGTATACTAAATGTCTCTGCATATCATGACCCAACATGTGGCTCTGACATTCTTTCCGCCCCCTCTTCCGCAAAATTTCCCTGAGCCATGTTGGGTCTGCTTCAGTGATGAGGTGTTGGGGGCCTCTGAGGCTCTGGCTCTCTGATTTGGTAGGAGTTGATTTTTCTCTGTGCTGATCTCCTTCCCCCTTGTGCTGGTATCCGGTTCATCAGGAAAACAGCCCCCTTGCTTGTTTCTCCAATTTTTCTTAGTTTCAGCCGGGGCCCTTTGGAGGTATGATGGGGTGGCTCTCTCCTTAGGGTCTACATCTATCTGAAAAAGAGAAGCAGATTCTCCAACGGAGAGTAAGTTAGCACCAGAACAAATGAGATAACCCTTACTTTTTTTTTTTTTTTAATAGAGAATTTAATACGTGTAGGCCCTCTTGTAGCCCACAATTGATGGTATCTTGATATTGGAGAGTGGGCTTACGTTTGGATCTGGTTCTGACTTGTTTCCCAGCTCCAGCTATGGGTCCCATACCAGTGAGGGGATCAGTTAGCCAAATTGAGAGCAGTTGGTTCCCCACCATGGCTGTGTGCCACCACTGCACTTGTGTGGGCATCACAACAAGTTATTTGCTGCTACGTAGGTTAGACCATGCATTGCTTCGACAGATATTGGTCATTTTCCCCCAGTTGCCCTAACCTGAACCACAAGACACTGGAGAGGGTAGGGTCACGACTAACCTTAATCTTCTACATCTTCCCTCCCTCCTTCTTCCTCTCCCTCTCCCTCTCCCTCTCTCTCTTTTATCTCTAACTCTTGTATATTAGTTATCTTTTTCCTCATTTTCTTAGTGGGCACTGACATGTAACTCCCAGAACCAGCATGGGGCTATCATCCACAGTGAGCTTTTGATCAGAGAGACCTACAAGGTTTCCTAAAAGACAGACAGATTTCAGTCAGAGTACTTGATGACCCACCAAAGGCTAGTGATAAGACCCTACTGCTGAAGACACCTTATGTGATTGACATGCAAATTAGAATGTCATGGCTGGAAGTTGGAAGAGAGTCAGTCCCCAGACAGTCAGCACGTCTAGTGCCAGAAGGTGCTACATGGGCGACTGGGGGAAAATGACCAATATCTGTCGAAGCAACGCATGGTCTAACCTACTTAGCATCATAATTATTTTTTCTTTTACTATATTCTTAACAATCTTACTTTATTCAGTTTTCTGTTTATCCAGCTTAGCACTTTTCAAGCAAGTGCCTTTAACCGCTGAGCTGAGTTGAGCCATCTCTCCTGACCCTAACTTACTTTGCACTTTCTGCTGTACTTCTTTTTTTTTTTTTTTTTTTTTTTGAGACAGGATCTAGCCATGCAGCCTAGGCTGGCCTGGATCTTTCTATACAGCCAGCTGGTCTTGACCTCAATGATCTTCCTGCATTTGCTTCCTAAGTGTTGGTATTATAGGCCTGTGCTGCCACACCGGCTTCCTGTATGTTCCTGTCATCAGGTGATTGCCCCCCCCCCCCACCACACTTTAGCCTCCCAAATTAAGTAGATCCTTACCTAGCCTTCCACCTTCCTGTCACTTCACCTTTCTAACGCCTGTATCCTCAGTAGATAGGTACCAAAAGGATTCCTCAGAGTGGTGATTCTCAGTCTTGGCTCCTGAGAGAATCAATTGGGGATGATTTTTGAAAACAAAGAATCCCACTCCCTTCCTTCTAGACTTTGATTTAGTTAAAATCTATGGTCTTTGGCTAAGGCATCACAATATTCTTTTTTTGTTTTTTTTTTTTTTTTTTTTTTTTTTTGAGGTAGGGTCTTGCTGTAGCCCAGGCTGACCTGGACTTCACTATGTAGTGTCAGGGTGGCCTCGAACTCACAGCGATACTCCCACCTCTGCTGGGATTAAAGGTGTGTGCCACCACGCCCGGCCACAATATTCTTTTAAAAATGGTTTTCATGTCTATCCTATTGATTCGCAGTTTAGTTCAGAAACCATTGTTCTAGATCTAAGGACACCATATATGTCAGCCACAGGCTTCCTTGCTTAAAATTCCTTTTCCTTCCCTTGCCTTCCCTGCTACTCATTGTCAAAGCCTTCCTTTGTGTTACTTGATTAATGAACTTTTCCTCACTGAGCCACATTATCCTATAGTAGTTTCTCTGGCCCCTGAATTCGTGGTATTTAGTAATGCTGTGCCACTTAGTTACATTTTACCTCATGATTTTTGTTTTCTTTTTCACATGCTGGTGATCTAGCCCAGTGCCTTGTATATGCCAAGCAAGTGTTCTACCTCTGAGCTACACCCCAGCCCAGTCATGACCTTTCCTATGTTTCAGTAGATATACTTATTATCTCTGTGGGTTATTTCTGGCTTAAATTTATGTGTACTTTCATCTCCTCAGCTGTATTTTAGTGACTGAGTGATGGCATATGTGCCATTGTATTCCCATAGAGCAGTGTTGTGCATACAAGTAAATGTAAATATTTTCTAGGCAATTGAAAGGATGTGGCTAAGAATCTGAGCTATGTCATAGGAAGTATTATACTGACACACAGATTGGGCCTATCCATTTGAACAGCAGTAGCTACACCAACAAAACATTGTCATTCAGGAAATAACTTGAAATCTTACTATATATCTGATTTCCTAAACTGCAGTGGTCTTATTAGCCCCACTTTAGGTGGTTTAGAATCTACCATTTTAAATTGCAAGATTATTGTTAGACATCAAGATTGTTAGTCTGTAGGGCATCTAAAAGATAGGTACTTAACTTTCTCTCTTAAAAAAATATGTCCAGACACTTAGGCATCTAGCAGAGTTGAAAATGAAAATGCCCCAGTGTGTTGGATAGTACTATAAAAGTTCAGTTACAAATTCTTGAGAGTAGTCTGTGATCAGGGGAGAACATATACACTATGCTTAAAGTTGTCCAGTTCAAAAAATATGTCTACTATCAAGAAAACAAAAAAGTTCAACACAGAGAGTTTTGGTTTTATGCTCCTATAAGCACTGGAGCATCAGAGCCATGATTTCACTGATACTGAGAAGAACTGTGATAAGGTGACGTAGCTCTGCTTCCTTCTTCTTCTTTTAAAATTAAGAGCTTATATCTGAAGTTAATATAAATGTATATAAGCTCTTACAGATGTAGTTCTTTCAGTCATCCTACTTTTTATTTTTGTAAAGTAAATTAAAATTCTAGTTTTTAAACACAATTATTAAAATCAAGTTTATTTGTTGAAAAATCATGTGCTCATGAAAAATGAAGATTTCTGAGAATCAAAAAATTATTTCCATGGGTAGTATTATAGAAATTGGACATATTTTCGGGTTGTTTACTTTCTAAGGAACACGTCTGTGTTTTGGTGTATTCATGTATCAGTGTAGAATGTCATCTGATGTGTTGTGTCATCAAGCTCAGCTTTTTATAATAATTGTGGTACAGATAAAACAGCCTGAGAGTGCTGCTGGGAACAGGCTCAAATGATGATGGCTCTCTTTGGCTTGAGCTCTTCATTGTGGTTTTACAGGTTCAGTTGATGCTTTATACATACCTGTCCACCGAGTTCATCGGGACAGTCAACATCTACAATACTATCCGCAGAGTTGGAACAGTGCTTCTCATCATGCACACACTGAAGTACTACTACTGGGCGGTGAATCCTCAGGATCGTAGTGGAATCACTCCCAAAGGATTAGGTATCGTGTCATCTGCTTCTCATATTATACCGATGGCAAGTCAGGATTTAAAGAAACGCAACAGCATAACATTAATTGGGCAGTTTCTCTCAATCTCATTATGGCAAAATTTATTAAATTCTCATAGTTATTTTAATAGTTTGTCTAAATTGTAGTTTGTAGTGTTTCATATGTGCTGCCACCGTGGAAGCATGTGACTTGTGCTTGGATAAAACAGTTGTAACACATTGCAAATGAGAAGAAAAATTTGGTTACTGGTATTGGTGCTGAGATTGTTACAGTGAGATACATTGAAAATAGTGCTTTGAGGAACAGAGATTTTGTACAAAGTAGGGACTATTTTGCTCTAACAAAGATACAATGGAATGATAAAATTTAAATAATTATTTCCTTGCATAATCAACAAGGGTAATATTCATCATGTCAGCAGTTCATGGAAGGGTTAAAATAACACCTTGTGACTTGTGTATACCCTGACTAGGCGGTTGTGGAGAGGAAGAGCGCTGAACTGCTGAGGCAGTGAGGCAGGTTCAGGTACTTGGTTCAGGTGATTGCAGTGTGGTCAGAAGCATTAACTTGTCTCTCTGCTTTTCCTTGTTTTGTTTACTTTTTCTTTTTCCTTGTTGGCTGTTTTAAAATCTGGCAGAAGAATGTCTTTTTGTATAAAGTATTTTCAGCAAAAGTCTGTTTTGACCTCAGTTGCTTTCTCTGTGGCAGTTACTGATGGACAACACTTGGAGGCGCCCCTTCAGACATGTGCTCCAAGATGAAGATGACTGTTTTCTTTTTCTTTTTTTCGTGTGTGTGTGTGTGTGTGTGTGTGTGTGCGTGTGTGAGAGAGAGAGAGAGAGAGAGAGAGAGAATGAGAATTGGCATGCCAGGGTCTCCAGTCACTGCAGTCAAACTCCAGATGTGTGTGCCATCTGTGAGTATGTGCGGCCTTTCATGCTTGCATCACCTTGTGTGTGTGGCTTATGTGGGATCTGGAGAGTCGAACATGGGTCCTTAGTTTTCTCAGGCAAGTGCCTTAACTGCTAAGCTATTTCTCCAGCTCGAGGACGAGTTTTTTGATGAAATGTAAGGCTCTTGCATAAAATTAGGAAGTAGAAGATTGGAAGCTGATCAACACACATTTTCATCATAATCAATGGCTTTGGCTGTTCCGTGGTTTACAAAGAAAGATTTTTGTACTTTTATGTTACCATTTTAGGTAACCTTCAAAATAAACTCCATTTTTTTTTTCTCAGAGTATGTGTTATCTGTAGTTGCAAAAGCTGTGGGGAGAGAAGGAATCACCCATTGGGTTTAAACTGGCAGGGATGTGGCACTTACAGAGCCAGGGCAGCACTTCTTGATAGTGATTTCATGGTGCTGTAGGAGTTTTGTGCCCTGTACTAGGTGCTAGCTTTGTATCTTGGTCTTTGTTTTTCACCTAGTGACTTGGGAGAAAGTGTCATACAAGCTAGGGAGGCTACACTGCTTTTGTGGTTCCATTCTAACTGTTTAGCCTGTGCTTTGCCTAGGAATTATCATGTGGAACAAATTTTAAACAATTTTCTTCTTATTTTAATTGATCTGTTCAAGACCATGGTGGTCTTGTACTCTGGTGGTCTAGGAACTAGCTATAAATGGTGATTGCCAGGGTGTGGGGGAGGATTGGAGGCTATAGAAGGCAAATAGTACCTAAGTGAGGGTCTCAGAACAATAGGTATTTGGTTTCAGAAGCTTTGTACTTGGTCATTCTATGTTTGAGACATGAAAATTGACTTAATGTGAGCCATGTGTGAGCAGGGACTTGTCCAATCTCAGAAGATGTCAGAAGTAGTGGGCATAATGCTTTCCTTCTTCATGAGCAGTGTTGTGTGGTGACGTATGCTGCTTAAGAGTTTTGTAATCGCTTACAAGGGGCAACACTAGAAACAGTGTTCATACCCAGTTCACATGTAACAATTTTATATTTAAAATTTTTGATTTAACTTTTTTAAAAAATAAATTTCTTCCATCTTATTTGGTACCAATTACAAGTGCATATTATTACTGAACATAAATTTCACTTATCACCATATTTTTGTTTTTGAAATCTTTTAGCCTGTTTAAAGTATGAACTTAATTATGGTTTTGTGCATTCGGAGCATTGTGTGTACATTTCCATGTGAAACCAAATGCTTGTCTTGTATGAGGCATAAAAGGGAAGGTCACTCTGTAGGCTACTGGCCTTTGTGTTTCTTATAAGTCATGGAAGACCTAGTGGGAATGATACTCTTGCCCTGTAGATTACCTTGAGGTCTTTGAAATACTAAACATGGATATCTTTTTAAAGATGGACCACGACCTAATCACAAAGAAATGCTTTCCCTACGAGCGTTCTTGCTGATGTTCATTAAACAATTAGTGATGAAGGTGAGTTTCTCTTTTTACCCTATGGCATGCTGTGGATTGTAGCTGATAATTTTATGTACATTTTCATGGCTGTTCATTAATTCTTTGCCATAAAGTTTGGTATTGGAAATTTTTTTTAGAAGGTGTTTGCTTTTTCTTGTTTCTTTTGGGCATACACTGGCATAAGTTATTGCAGAACTGAAGTTGGTAGTGTTATCGTATGTTATATAAATTTGTACCAGAGCTCAAAGATGTTCATTCCTTTCTTGGGAAAATCTCTAGAGTTCCTATTAAATACTGTGTACTCTTCCTGGCACTGTGGTTCAGCAGCCAACAAAATTCCTAAACAAGGTTTCACTGTTAGCGAGCTCTATGAACCTGACATTCATATTTTGAGAAGTACTATTCCTGTAGTCCACATAGCTGTATTAGCCTTTAGAAATAACATGTTATCCCTTCTTATTCTAAGTAAAATTTCATATTTTAAAGCATGTTTATTTTAGAAGAGAGTAAACTATGAATGTTTTTCCTGCCAATATTTCATTGGGTATTTCTATCCTTCCCCTCCTTCTCTTCCTCTCTTAATCCCCTCTGCTTTCCCAAATTTGAGGTAGGGTTTCATATGGGGCTGGCCTTACTTGAACTCACTGTGTAGCTGAGGATGACTTGAATTCCTTTTCATATAACTCTGCTTCCTAATTACAGGATTACAGACATACTCATTAAGTATTTTTTATTTTTTAATATTTTATTTATTTATTAGAGACAGACAGAGACAAAGAAAGAGAGAGAGAGAGAGAGAGAGAGAGAGAGAGAGAGAGAGAGAATGAATGAATATATATAGGTATGCCAGGGCCATTAGCCACTGCAAATGAACTCCAGATGTATGTGTCATCTTGTGCACCTGGCTTTACGTGGGTACTGGGGAATCAAACCTGGGTCCTTAGGCTTTGCAGACAAATACCTTAGCCACAAAGTCATCTCTCCAGCCTCTTCTTTATGTTTTAAATAAACTTCTTATATTGACAATTTCCATAAATGTATATAATGTATTTTGATCATAATCCCCTCATGTTACCTTTTCTTATTCCTCTTCCACTAAACCCCTTCTTCTCAACTAGTCACTCTACTACTTTGATATCTTTTTATTTGTGTGTGTGTGGGGGGGTACACATAGAGATAGACCAATTGAGTTTATTCAGGGTTGCCTGCTTAAGCATGTGGGGATTATTTGCCACAGCACATGCAGTTTACCAGTGGTTATACCACTAGAGAAAATGTCTCCTGCTTCCTCAACAAGTGTTAACTTTCAATAAATCCTGTACAGAGGGATGGAGACTCATTCCCTCCTCCATCGTCTGTGATGAAATGTTGATGGACCTCATTCTGTATTTTCTTATATCATTTTATTTCTTATTCTTTATGCTGTGTTGCCTTATTAGCTGCCACATAAGATTATGGTAGTATTAACTGTCCTTTGGTTTCTAAATAGTCACATAGACTGTATGTCCCTCAGTTTTTATTTTAGCTTTAGATTTTATAACACTTTTAGATTTGTAGCAGCTTACCGATTTGACAGATCTATGTATATGGGTTTCTGTTTTTAAAATGTTTTTCATATGTAAGCATAAGATATGTATCTTATATTTCTGAAGGATTCTGGAGTAAAGGAAGATGAACTGCAGGCCATCCTTAATTACCTGTTGACTATGCATGAGGTAATGTTTGAATTTCATATTTTGGGATCTTATTTTTTTTTTAAATTTATTTGTTTATTTGAGGTGACAGAGAGAAAGAGGCAGAAAGAGAGAGAGAGAGAGAGAGAGAGAGAGAAAGAGAGAGAGAGAATGGGCGCTCCAGGGCCTCAGCCACTGCAGGTGAACTCCAGACGTGTGCACCCCCTTGTGCATCTGGCTAACGTGGGTCCTTGGGAATTGAGCCTTGAACTGGAGTCCTTAGGCTTCACAGGCAAGTGCTTAACCACTAAGCCATCTCTCCAGCCCAGGATCTTATTTGTTTTGAAGCTGCATCATGAATGTTTTAAAAAGTTAAAAAATAGTAGAAATATTCACTAATTATATAACTTTAGTGGAGAATATATATGTCTACTTAGGCACAAAATATTAAGCTTACTTTTATTTATTTATTTTTGTATTTTTCAAGGTAGGGCCTCACTCTAGCCCAGGCTGACCCAGAATTCACTATGTAGTCTCAGGGTGGCCTTGAACCCACAGAGATCCTCCTACCTCTGCCTCCCAAGTGCTGTGATTAAAGGCATACACCACCCATGTCTGGCTTTAAGCCTTTTTTTAAGAAGCCACTGAATGGCTCAAAAATAATCATGAAAGGCTTTAAGAAGTGCTAAAATTGGATTTCATTGAGTTAATAGCACAGTATACCAAAGCATATTTTTAGAAACTGATATAACAAATGGAAGAGTAGATTTAAAGACAACAAAAATGATTAATTAGACTTGAAATTCATAACACATTCCTTCTGTCTGATTTTGTATGTTGAAGTGTTCAGTTTAACAACTCATTTGTAATGAAATTTAAAATTCTGTGGTTGAAAGTTAAATAGGTTTAGATATGTGCTTTATATTTCATTATTTTAGCACTAAAATTCAGTATACTCTAGGTAAAATATAGCTAATCTGATTATATTAAGGTACAAATAAGTTAAATTTAGAAATTATTGGGATGTCATGTCATAACATTTTATATGGTAATTAGCATTGAAAGTGCGTTTCCATAATTCATGCTTTGTGACTTAATACATATGTTGTAATATAGAATAGTGACTTCGTTAAATTATTTTATTTATTTATTTGCAAGCAGTGAGAGAGAGACAGAGAGACAGAGAGAGAGAGAGAGAGAGAGAGAGAGAGAGAGGGGAAGAAGGGAGAGGGAGGGAGATAGGGAGAGAGAATGGGCACATCAGGGCCTCTTGCCAATGCAAACCAACTCCATATGCATGTGCCACTTTGTGCATCTGGCTTTACATGGGTATTGGGGAATTAAACCTGTGCCTCAACTGCTGGGCCATCCCTCCAACCCCTGAATAGTGGCTTATTTAATAATGAACATTTGAATTAATGATCAGCCTTATCTTTGTTAATTGAGATATAAAAATGACTAAGTTTTAACTGGATTATATATATGTGTGGCTCAAAATCATTAATAATTAACATTTGTTTTCCTCTTGAGTACCATGTTCTGTTTATGGATTATACTGACTCAATTTAGCAGTTGATAAATTTTCAATTGAAACTCCTAGAAATGCTTTCTTATATGTGATTTTTGTCTTTCATTAACTCTAAGGAAGCAAATGAAGTACTTCATAAGAGATTAGCTAGGAGTCATGATGGTTGCCAGTTTCTCTCTTGATTTAGGGATCTTTTGGGTTTTCCATATAACAAGTTGCCAAAACCTCGGTACCCTAGCTCGAGAAACTTTACTTACCAAAAATTAGGTATATCATTAGTTTCCTAGAAAAAAAATGCATATGTATGGCAAACAAGTTAATGAACCTATGGTAGCTGATCCTTCCGGTTTTGGGTCATTTTTTTCCTACATTGGCCCTAGAGATATGCATCCATAGTGGAACCTCCAGAGACTATGAAGGGTTCTTGTGAAGAGGTTTTGAAGTCCAGAACTCATTCATGATGTTCTGTACGTGGTACTAAATTATAGTATATAAGAATTGCCCAGTTATTATTTTGAAACATTTTTTCAGAACCAATTTCTTGAGAGCTACAGTGAGCAGAATATTCTATGCTAAATACACTTAAAAATGATCCATAACGTGTTAGACCCTAGTACTGTTACTGGATTTACAATATTTATTAGCTTAGTAAAGGTTCTGATAAGTCTTTCTGTAATAAAAATAACTTTATTTCTCCCCTCCCTCAATTTCTTGACTTGTAAGCATTTCTTAACAACAACAACAACAATAAACAAGAAACCCATTAAGTCATATACTGTTTCTGTATAATATATCTTGGTATAGTATAACATAAAAGACATTCTATTTCTCTGATTAAGAAAGTTTTTGGCTATTTATATTTTTTGAATATACAGATGTGTGTATATACATATATATATACACACACACACACACACACACACACACACACACACATAATTAAAGAACACAATTTGTTCAAAACAAGTTTGTGTTGTAGATGTCTACTCATTTTTCTAAGTTGTAATTTCTATTATTGCAGAAGTATTCAGTATTCAGAGAGTTGACTTTTCCTTAATTTATTTTTAACTTTCTAAAACAATTCCAGGATGACAATTTAATGGATGTTCTCCAGCTGCTTGTTGCATTAATGGCAGAACACCCTACCTCTATGGTTCCTGCTTTTGACCAAAGGAATGGGTTACGGTATGTGCTGATGCATCAAGAGTCCTAACTATATTTAATATACAGTATTACTTTGGAAATCCTGGAAAAATTCTTAAATACGAAAGTATTATTTGATCTTAGATTATAAAATAAGTTATAGAAGAGAATGCTTTGAGGTTTAAAATCTAAAACATCATGATAGTTTGTGTTTTCAAATCTTAAATTATATGTTATATTAATATTTGTTAATATAAAATTTAAGAGGATAAGTTATTACAGTCTTGCTGGCATTAAGGTTGACTTGACTTTTCAGCAGACCCATATTTAAGTGGTGATATAGTAGTATTCAGTTGTTTTTGAGGGAAGTTTTCTCTCTCCTTTAAAATATCACTTCTTTGATCTCCTAATTCTAAATCACCCTTCTGTTAGTTTACGTGGGTTGTTATAACCACGTGCAGTAGATTGGACAACTTAGATAACACAAGTTTACTTTCCCATCCTTTTGGAGCCTGGAAGGCTATGGTAAAGGTGCCAGCAGTGCTGGTCTGGGGAGGGTTCTCCTCTTGCATGGCAGGCATCTTCCTTTTCTCTGTGCTCACATGGTGACGAGAGTGCGGTGGGGAGAGGGGCAGGGGAAGAGGAGGAAGAGGAAAAGGAAAAAGGAAAGGGAAGGCTAGAAGGGCTGAGAAGAAGAGGGAGAGGACTCTCTGGGGTCTCCTTTTACATGAGTGTTTATCCTATTGGGTCAGGGTCCCAACTTTGAGTTCACGTAATTCTTTAGAGACCCCGATCTCCAAATCTAGCCACAGTGGGTCTCACTTAAAATAAAAACAAATAAAGATAATTTTCAAAGCACTTTGGTAAGCCTATAGTAAATACTATTCTCTGAAAGCCAATTTTATTCATCACAATTTTCATGTAGGTGTGCACCTGGAGAAATCACTGTCATTTTGGAATTTTAGTTAATTCTTGTGTGTTTGTTTTTTCATTCAAAGGAACTAGAGTCTGAAATAAGTTTTTTTTTTTGCTTTTCCAGGCAAGGTTTCTCTCTAGCCCAGGCTAACCTGGAATTCACTATGTGGTCTCAGGGTAGCCTCAAATTCCATGGCAATTCTCTTAGCTCTGCTTCCTGAGTACTGCGATTAAAGGCATGTGCCACCATGCCTGGCTGATAAGCAAGTTTTAAGTATTAGAAATGTATATTAAATTCACTTATATATTACATGAAATAAGTTTGTAGTAATATAAAAATAAATATGTTGTCTTAATTTTGAAGTTATATTCAGCTAGTTCTTGTTATTTATTTAGTGTTATCTACAAACTTTTGGCATCAAAAAGTGAAGGAATCAGAGTACAAGCTCTCAAGGCACTGGGCTATTTTTTAAAACATCTGGCTCCAAAGTGAGTATGTATGAAATCTGATATAAACTGTAGTAAATCCCTTATTTATTTAAGCCCTTTGAATAACAATTCTGTTCTGTAGTCCCCTTGGTTTTTTGCCTCTCATTTCTTGTGGTCCACAGTACTTATTTTTATTTTTAAAATGATGTATAAATTTAATCCCATTTCTGTATTATTTAAAGATAAAGCTGAGCAAGTGTATCTAGTGTTTAATATGAAATTACTTAAATTATTCCTATACTGTGGGTTTATTATGAGAATTAGTGTGAAGATACTGAATTGTGGAAGCTGTTAGTATTGAAGACTTCATTTTGGTGAATTGCATGGACCTTTGCATCTGTTTGCAACTGTTGAAGCTATTACAGTTACCCGAATGTGACACAGCTTATTTCAGCTGCATGCAAACAGGCCTAGTCCGTCTCTTCTTCTATAGTATTTGTATGGTAGTTTATAATACAATTTTAAATTTTGGAGATGGAACAATTGTTGGTAAACTGCAATCTTGTGGGATCTTGCTAGCCACTCTAAGTTAAGTTTTACTATAGCACAACTGTAGTAATTTATTTGCATATTACCTATAGCTGTTTTCATGACATAATGGCAATGTTGAGATGTGACAGAGACCACATGGTCCATAAAGTCTTAAATATTTACTATCCAGCAATTTGCAGAAAATGTTTGCTGACCCCAGGAGTGTGATACATCAGTTTATAAGTTTTTTCTTGAAGTGTTAATTTTATTTTTCATATTTCTATCATTTTCATTATTTAAAATTATTCACATTTCTTCCTTTTCCTCCATGTTACCTTTGCGCTGAAGTGCTTACTATGCCTTAGATGATAATAAAGCCTAGCTTAGTGTTAGCACATAGTAATAACTATCATTAAACAAATCATTGCTTTGAGTTTAGTGCCGTTTTGGCCGTGCTATAACATAGCCCCCCCCTTTTCTCTCAAACTTCAGCTATGCCTATAGTGTAGCTAAGTGGGGGGGGGGAGAGTTTTGTGGAATTTGAAAACCATGTTTGTGTATCTCATCCAGTGGTGCACAGTAGATCTGCATTCAATGGTCTCTTTCTGTATGACTTTAGGAGGAAAGCTGAGGTGATGCTGGGACATGGCTTGTTCTCCTTGCTCGCGGAGCGACTCATGCTGCATACCAGTCTAACCACAATGACCACGTACAATGTTCTCTTTGAGGTAAGAGTATGTGTAGATCTGCTTTTCTTAATTCCTTATTGTAAAATGCCTGTATAATTGACTTCCCTATTGAAATAAGACCATTCACCTTGTAATATCAAGTTTTATAATTATTTATACAAAGAGGATGTGTGAGTTACTATGCAGTGTAGTTATTCCTGTTTATTTTTTCCATTGTATTGGCTATTTGATATTTTTTAAAGTAAAAATAGCATTATAATATTGAAATATTTTTATCTGCCTAAAACATTCATCATTCAAATTATTGGAATATATCCCCTTCCTTTTTCCTTTTTCCTTTTTCCTTTCTTTTTTCCTCCCTTCTTTCCTCCTCCCCTCCTCCCCTTCCATCCATCTGTTCCTTTTTTGGAGAAAGAATCTCATTCTGAAGATCAGGCTGCTTATGTAGCCCAGACTAGATTCAAACTCACAGCAGCCCTCCTGCTTCAGCCTCCCTGGTGCTGGGATTAGGAATGTGAGCCATCCACTTTCTCCCATATTGTGCTTAGCCTTCCTTGGTATTGATACTAATGCAGTTAATATGGTTTTACTTTTGCAGATCCTTATAGAACAAATCTGTACTCAGGTGATTCATAAACAGCATCCAGACCCCGATTCTTCAGTAAAGATTCAAAACCCTCGTATGTATCTTACATGCTTTAAAAAAAATCTTCTTGCTACTTTAAAAATGAAGTCAGTATGAAAGAAACTCCAAAATTATTGTTAAAGAAGTTAAATATTTTACTAAGTACAATGATATAATGGTCGAATATGTATTTTCTGTTGAATGGTACACCAAACTCACCTTGTGATTTGGCTTATATAAAGGTTTTAAATTGTATTCCCAGAAATTGTATTCTTGTGATCTTGATTTAATGTATGTTGGGAATTTCAGCAACATTTTGGTTACGTTATTTCATAAAGTTAGGCTAAATTACATAAACTATGGAGGAAGTTTTTATTTTAAATTACTGCCAATATTAAATCCCAAATTTGGAATGGGAAAATAGCTGCATTCTCTAAGAACTTTTAATGTAGTTTTCTTTTTTTTTTTTTTTTTTTTGGTTTTTCGAGGTAGGGTTTCACTCTAGCCCAGGCTGACCTGGAATTCACTATGGAGTCTCAGGGTGGCCTCGAACTCACGGCAATCCTCCTACCTCTGCCTCCCGAGTGCTGGGATTAAAGGCGTGCGCCACCACGCCCGGCTTAATGTAGTTTTCTTTAACAGTCTTCTCATATTTACAATTGTTAAACACTGTATGCTTTATATGTTTTTCATCTTAAGATCAAAATTAAGTTATGAAACTTAATTACTTTCTATATGATGAGATATATTTTTGAGTATAGAATTCTACTTTATTGCTATTTTCTTTGGAAGCAAAACTGGATTTATTTTATTTTATTTTTCGGTTTTTCGAGGCAGTGTCACTCTAGTCCAAACTAACCTAGTATTCACTATGTAGTTTCAGGGTGGCCTTGAACTCACCGTGATCCTCCTACTTCTGCCTCCCAAGTGCTGGGATTAAAGGTGTGTGCCACCATGCCTGGCTCCAGAATTGGATTTTATTAAAGATATTTGTTATGTGTATATATATATTTTACGTATGTTACATTGTTATGCGTGTATGTATATATATATATATATATTTTTTTTTTTTTTTCCCCGCTTAGGCTGACTTAGAAGTTACTCTATAGCCTAGGCTGCTGCTTTTTTTTTTTTTTTCTTCCTAAGGTAGGGTCTCAGTCTAGCCCAGGCTGACCTTGAATTCACTGTGTAGTCTCAGGGTGGCCTTAAACTCTTGGCGATCCCCTCCCTCTGCCTCTCTGAGTGCTGGGATTCATGGCGTGTGCCACCATGCCCGGCTAGGCTGCTGGTTTTGAGCTTGAAGCAAATCTTCTATCCCAGCCTCCTAAGTGCTGGGAGTGAAAGTCTGCACCACCATGCCTGGCCTTATTAAAGGCATTTTTCTTGTAGATCTTAAGCACTGAGGTAAATAGAAAGAGAGATGATCAGGAAGAGAATAAGGCAAACCCACATGTGGGTTTGGACTTTTCAAGGGAGAGTCACCATCAGTGCTAATTAAAAAAAATAGTTAAAAGTTTATTTTTTCTACATTGTGAGATATATGATGGATGCATTGTTGAAAGTTAAAAGAGAAAAATTAGAATGTAAGAATTTTACCTTAGTTCTTTTTTTTTTTTTTTTTCCCCAAGGTAATGTCTTAGTCTAGCCCAGGCTGAACTGAAATTCATTCACTATGTGGTCTCAGGATGGCCTTAATCTCACAGTGATCATCCTATCTCTGCTCCCCAAGTGCTGGGATTAAAGACATGTGTCACCTGGCTCTCAGTCCATTTTGTGCAGCTATAACAGACTACTTGGGACTGGGTACTTAAAGAATAGAAATGTATTTTTTTTTCCACAGTTTTGGAGGCCCAGAAGTCCAAGATAAAGGGGCCTCTGGTCCAGTCAGGGCTTCTCTGTTCCCAAGGAAGGTGAAAAGCAAGCTAGACATTGCCTGCCTGATGCGTGTTTTATGGAGCTTTAAGGTCTCTTACCTTCTAAACCTCTCACCCTTGTTACATGGGCAGCACTTGAGTTTGACGAGGACCCATTCCAACCATAGAATTTAACCTTTGAATACCTAATCCACTGGCTCAGAGAAGACAAGTAGCATGACGTTTGCTTCAAGAAACATGCCTCCTGGGCTCAACTCTCAGTTAAATGTTTTGTAGTTGTGTGACTCTTGATTGTGCAGATTATTATTTTTTTTTGCCTTTGTTTCATTTTAAAATAAAAGCATTAAATAGTGTCTACTTGCCATTGTAGAAAGATTGGATTAATTGTATTTTCTTAAAACAGAGCCTATGCTTGCATAGCCTCAAAGCCTATGGCAGTGATCTTTATTATTAGTATGGCCATCATCATCATGTTCGTAGTTTTGGTGGAAAAATTTTGAAATTATTATTAGGAGAATTTAGAAATTGCTCTCAAATTATCATTAACCCTACAAGAAAGGCTCTACTTTTGTGATATTGAGTTTATAATTTTAGTCACTAGAACCCTTGACAGAGGACTCATTTAGAAATTCTAAAGTTTTATTTGGATAAAAATTTGATAATGCTGTTTAATTTTAAAATTAGGTTACACCTATCAAAAAAATCTATGCAGTTCAGGATCAAGTGTGTATTTAAAAGTTTTTTCCTTTAAGCTAAATTCTGAACATGTAGTCAGTTTGAAGTTCAGTAGCAGTTTGGTTTGCATTCTTTGGGTGGATGGGGGTGTTGAATAGGTGCTAATTTCCTTTACATTTTTCTCTAATTTTACTTTTATAATTATAGAAGAAAACTTCCTAGCTTTCAAGATTCACTTTGGTAAAGGAGGGTCTCTGTATATACCATAAATTATCCCAAATTAGGTTAGAAGATCTGAATTTTTTCGTATGTTTGTATGAAATGTGTGTGTGTGTAGACTTGTTTTTTAAACCAACTTTATCATTTGGCAGAGATTAAAGAGAGTATTTTTACTTTCATTTAATTAATTCATAATTTAAACTTGTATTATTTTAACCTTCTGAAATTAACCTCAGTTTTGGGGCATGTAGCTGGTGGGAGCTCTTGCTTAGCTGTAAAGGGCCCTAGGTTCCCTGAGAGAGGGCAGTAGTGTTACTTTGCGTGCTCAAACATGAAATAATACCCTTTCTTTCTTACAAAAATGTTTTCTAATGAATGTATTTATTTCTTTCCATAATTTAAAATTTTTCATTAAAAATTTAACTTAGCAAACACATTTCTGTATATTTTGTAACAGAAAAAGCATTTCTTTTACATAAGAAAAACTAAAGACTTATTTATAAACTGTCTTACAGAGATACTAAAAGTAATTGCAATCCTACTTCGAAATTCTCCCCAGTGTCCCGAAAGCATGGAGGTTCGCCGAGCCTTTCTTTCTGACATGATTAAACTTTTTAATAACAGCAGAGAAAACAGGAGGTAAGCTGGATGAGAGAGTAGTTATCTGTGGTAGTTTGTTCTACCTTTGAATGAGACCTTTTTTTTGGTTCTTTAAGGGTATGCAAACAGTGTACCAGAGTTAAGAATTTCTCATAGCAATTGTTTGAACTGTTGTGAGCATACAGATAGGTCTGGCTTGGGGTGTTGTTTAGAATTTTTGGGTGACTTTCTGGTTCAATCCAGTGCCCTTTGTTTATTTTCAGGAGTTTGCTTCAGTGTTCTGTGTGGCAGGAGTGGATGCTCTCTCTCTGCTATTTCAACCCCAAGAATTCAGACGAGCAGAAGATAACCGAGATGGTGTATGCCATATTCAGAATCCTGCTTTACCATGCAGTCAAATATGAGTGGGGAGGCTGGCGTGTGTGGATAGATACCTTGTCAATCACACATTCAAAGGTAAGTCGTTTTAGGAAAGTATGTTATGTTTTAAATGCCTGTAAGTCTGGATTTTAATCAAGTAAAAAAAAATTGTGTATATACATTTAAGGAAAAAGGTTATTTTCCTAAAAGTACTGTGAAATGAAAACTAACAAGGCCACCAATAAATATATTTAAAACTTACTTCAAAGCAAAATAATTTTCTCAAATGTCACTTTCATTTGTGTTGAATTTAATAGAATGAGACTGCTATAGCATTTAACAATTTATATATTCATGTATGCCATAGTCATAAACGTTTTCCCCCAATCTTTATAGTAGTTAGGAATGTTTGAACACAAGGTGGCGCACCGTGTTCACGGATGGCAGTTTTTATGCAGTAATGAAGGTGGGTGAAGAGGAACCACTGTGGCTGATAATGTTTGCACTGTGCTCATATTTCAGTGAGTTTAAAAAGCTGATTTCAAAGATATACTAATCTTATTAGTTTACTCTTTTGTTTTGTTTTTGATAAAGGGTCTCAAGTAGCCCAGGATGGCCTTAAACTTACTATTTAACCAGGGATTACCTTGCACTTCTAATCCTCTTGCCTGTCTCTACCTCTCAAATGCTGGGATTACAGATATGAACCACAATACTCAGGTTATTTTTTTTAACTTAAGCCAATGTAAGATTGTTATTTAGGTGTAAATTTTTAAAAGTTAAATGTTCCGTACATTTTAAAAGGTACAAAGTACAGTATGTGTACCACTGTTTTTGAAAGTGGGCACTCTTTCTGGAATGGTCTGTCTACCATTCTTTACCCCTTCCCTCCTGCACCCCTACCTAAGTTGATGTTGTTTCCTTGTTGTCTCTAAACCTTTCCTGTAGCATATGCCTGCATATGTAATTTTTGGGCAGACTTTTCTCTCTTTTTTGTGGGGGGTAGTTTTTTTTTTTAATTATTGATTGATTGATTTATTGATTTAAGAGACATAGAGAGAGGGAATGAGACAGATACAGAGAATGGGCTTGCCGGAGCCTCTAGCCACTGCAAACAAACTCCAGATGCTTGAGCCACCTTGTGCATCTGGCCTATGTGGGTCCTGGGAAATCGAACCTGGGTCCTTTGGCTTTGTAGGCAGACAACTTGACCACTAAGCCATCTCTCCAGCCCTTTTGGTAGTTTTGAACATTGAATCCAGGGCCTCATGTAGCTAGTCAAGCACCATCACTGAACTACTCATTCAGCCCTATGTAACTCTTAGCAACAAATCATTTTCTTTATCCTATTCACAATCAAGATGGGTGATATTTACTAAATGCATTTTCTGCAAATTGTTTTTATTTGCTGTTGTTTGAGAGTCATATACATTAACCTCTTAGTTATATTCATTTTCTGTTGTTTCATGTTTTGTGCCTGACTATTCGTTTACCAGTTGTTGAGCATATTGTATGTATTGAGAGTTTGTCTGTATAGCAGTGACATTACTAATTGGTGAGGTTTAAATGTTGAACTCACAAGACAATGCATTTTTACCCCCACAGCACATTCAGTTGTATTTTCATCAGCAGTTTGTGAGTTTCCGTTGCTTCACAATCACTTGGTATATCTGGATTTTAAACTCTTTGCTAGGATAATGAAATTTAAAAGGTCTGTCATTCTCTTCGTCTGTATGGTCTTACTGTTTGAAAGGTCTTTGCTCTTGGTCTGAATGCTTTGCTAAATACAATGTTTAGGAATGCCTATTTGCGGCTTCTCTCTTCTGGGGGTTTTGCATTTGTCCCCTCTTAGGAAATTAAGCATCTCTAACAGTTCATAAGTACAATGCATTGGTTTTGTTTATGGTCCAGGATGTTTCTCTTATTTAGGATGCTTTTCCTTAGAAAGAATGAAATTATGTGGTTATTTGTATAATTATAAATTGATTGAGAGGAATAAAGATAAATGGTAACTTTTACTTAGGCTAAAATGTTTTATTAAATTTCCAAGTTTTTATTCTGGAATATTTCATTTATAAAAATATATTTCCATTTTCTAATTATATGCTTTTATGTCTTTGAGTAACCTTATTTCAAAGTACTTAACATTATCCATTCTATCTTCTCTTTCCTCAGTAAGAACTGGATGTGCTGCTATAATGGCTAAATGAGGTTATCTTGGGCTAGAAAAACCATCCTACAACTTTATATTTGAGTAAAACCCAGTGGTAAATAAGAAAAAAAAATGTGTGATTTTATAAAATGGTTTTGGTCTATGCACTACATCTTTGAGGCTTATCATTTTAGTCCAAAGCAGAGTTGACCAACCACGACCTGAGGTCTAAATCCTGCGTGGCCTGTTCTGTTAAAAATTTTATTGGGATGTAGCTATTACCATTTACTTACTGAATATAGATGGCTATTTTTTGAAATACAAGGATAAGTTGAGTATTTGGTACAGAACTGCATGGCCTCTAAAGCCTAAAATATGTAGTATTTGTTCATTTTTAGGATCTCTTTGCTGTCCCTTATTTTAATTTGTGTTGAGAGCTGGTTAGTTTGGTTTCTGTTGTAGTGGGGCTGCTGCAATCTGAGCTGATTTCCTGTTAAGAGAATTTTTCTTTACAAAGAGATCATGAGAAAGGGTTGCATGTGAGTCTCATGTACATTTAGATTAGATTTTTAGAGATATTCTAGTAGAGTCAAGGATAGAGAGGTGTGAAGTGTGAAGCAGATTTTGCATGTCTTTGGATGAGTGTGGATCAGTTTACTGAAGGCCGTGTTTTTGGAAAGTATGTCCAGAGGACTGGAACTGTTAGCTGCACTGGCATGCTAGTGTTTGGTGTGAACTCCTGAATGCTCTGTGATAGCCCCTTCCCAGCTACACCTCTGTATGAGGATAGGGTTTCTTTGTGGCTTTCTTCCAGAATGATGTAATGTCACAGACTCCACTCAGACGCTGATAGGAGCATGTAGCTGTCTTCTATGAGGTCAGACTCTGACAACTTTTGCTTCTTATTTTAATAGTTTTGAGTTTTACAAATGGTTATTTTTCAAATCATGTTTTTATATTAATATTCATTGGGCTTACTGTTAATTGCTAAATGGATTAGTATTTGCAAAATTTCTTAGTTTTACACAAAGGGCTATTTGGGGACTCACTCCCTTTTAAGAGTGTAAAGGGTTCTTAGACCAGTAAGTTTGAGAATGGCACTGAGAAAGTTGTAGAGTATTTAGGATCAATAGTGTAATCAATAGTGTAAAAAAAATCTGTTTACAGTCAGGTGTGGTGGTACATGCCTTTAATAACAGCACTTGGGAGGCAGAGGTAGGAAGATTGCCATGAGTTCGAGACCACCCTGAGACTACATAGTGAATTCCAGGTCAGCCTGGGCTAGAGTGAGACCCTACCTTGGAAAACAAACAAATAAAATTCTATTTATAATCTAAAGTTATTATCTCAGATGTTTTTGAGGTTAGTCAGCATTTATGACTAACATTTATATCCAGTTACTAATAAATTTGTGTATGTATTGTAAAGTAGGACTTGTTCTGTCCTCTGAGGCTGCCTGCTTTTTTCTTTCTTTCTTTTTTTCTTTATTAGTTAGTTTTGTACTCAGCAAATACAGTCAGTTTGGTACCATTATTAGGCTCATCCATGACCTACCCCCTCCCCTTGGGCCCTCCTTGTTGAGGTATATGGGTCATGCATTGTGGAGTTAGCCCACAGTTATGTGTAAGGTAAATGTCTCTGCACATCATGACCCAACATGTGGCTCTGACATTCTTTCCGCCCCCTCTTCCGCAAAATTTCCCTGAGCCACGTTGGGTTCATTTTTGGTCTGCTTCAGTGATGAGGTGTTGGGAGCCTCTGAGGCTCTGGCTCTCTGATTTGGTAGGAGTTGATTTTTCTCTGTGTTGATCTCCTTCCCCCTTGTGCTGGTATCTGGTTCATCAGGAAAACAGCACCCTTGCTTGTTTTGCCAATTTTTCTTAGTTTCAGCCGGGGCCTTTGGAGGTATGGGGTGGCTCTCTCCTTAGGATCTATGGTCTATCTGAAAAAGAGAAGCAGATTCTCCAATGGAGAGTAAGTTAGCACCAGGACAAAAGAGATAACCCTTACTTTTTTTTATAGAGAATTTAATAGGTGTAGGCCCTCTTGTAGCCCATGATTGATAGTAGCTTGATATTGGCAAGTGGGCTTATGTTTGGATCTGGTTCTGACTTGTTTCCCAGCTCCAGCTATGGGTCCCATACCACTGAGGAGATCAGTTAGCCAAATTGAGAGCAGTTGGTTCCCCACCATGGCTGTGTGTATGTAGAGTGGATATGCTATTTGGAGACAGTATAGTGCTAAATTGGATCCTGATTTAGAGTACTTATTAGCTTTGTAAATTCAGGCAATTTTCTTTAAAATTTTATTTTATATATGATAATAGGTTGTACTCTTTATCCTCTTATACTGGCTCCCATTACCCTGGGAGTCCTCCTCAGTGAGGTTATGGTATTCACTGTGAGGTCATGAAGGCCTTAGTCAGTCCCTGTGAAGCAAAATTTTAAACTTTTTAAACCACCAGTGTTTTAGCTAGAAATGATAATGTGACTTTTTTGGGGTGTGTGTTTATGTGGGTGTGTCATATTGTTGAACATAGGATCTAATTACTGAGACCATAGAAGACAATGCTTTTTGTTTGTTACACTTCTATCATCATCCTGTTGAGCCTTTTATTATACTTCTTTCTGCTAGCACAGTAACTTAGGCCCCGGCCACTTCATGTTTTTATTTCAATACAACTTTTAAAATGAAGCATTAATTTCATCCAAAATAATTTGTAGCATTTATTTGTTATTTTAAAATGAAGTATTAATTGAACCCCAAATAATTGTATAGCATTTGTGCTATTAAGTGTTACATAGGAACAATTTTGACATACTGCTCAGCTTAGGAACATGCTATATGGTCTGCCTTGTCCAATGCCACATCTCCTGATCTAAAGGAAACCAGTATCTCAAAATTTAGCTCATATCTATTTTTTCCTTTTTGTGTTTTGAAGTGTTTTCTAAACTATCTAATTTTACCTTTCAAAAATTTTACAGATATAGCATATATTGTGTCGACTGACCCATTAGTTATTTTCTTCTGTGGTTTCACTGCTACGAATAACAGACTTCCAGCAAGACATTTCTTATGACCAGAAGTGTGTGCATTCACATGAGAGCATTCAACCTTGCACATGCACAGACACAGTTACAAACACCCAACACAGTGAGAGATGCCATGGGAGAACATCTACCTTTACTAAACTTTAGTAGGTCATGAGGTACTCAGATATTTTCTGTCCTTTCTTACTTAAAAAATATGCTAATTGAGCTGGGCGTGGTGGTGCATGCCTTTAATCCCAGCATTCTGGAGGCAGAGGTAGAAGGATCACCATGAGTTTGAGGCCACCGTGAGACTACATAGTGAATTCCAGCTCAGCCTGGACTAGAGTGAAACCCTACCTTGAAAAACAAAAACTAAAACAAAAACAAAATGCTAATAATGACCTGAATGCCTGGATTCCATGATGTGCAAACTGAATTATCCTGCATTGAAAATGCACTGCTGTAGTAGATGTAACTAGGGATGGGATTCTTAAATCCTGAATGATTAATTTTTCCCTTTAATGCTCAATATTGTCAAGTTTTTGATTTTGCAAGTTCCTGCCTTTTGTCTACTTTTTTTTTTCTCTTTTTTTGAGATAAGGTCTTGCTGTATAGCTCAGACTGGTTCTGAACTCCAGACTGTCTTACCCTAGCCTCCTCCATACTAGGATTATATTTGAGTACCAGCATGCCACAATGCCTGGCACTTTTGTCTACTTACCTGTTAAGTTTTTCTTCATGAATTTTAGTTCTTTATACACACCAGGATTACTTCTAGTTTGTGTATTTCTAATAGTCTTTTGTCTCAGGTATTATTTTTTGATTTATTCAGCTAAAAGTAATGTTTTTCCCTATATGCATACTTTGTTCTAGCTATCTCATAAATCAAGTAAGATTCCTTTTAACATAAGTTTATTGTGTCTTTCATGGGTGCCTTTGAAAAATGTTTCCTCCCTTTTTTATTTTTATTTTTTTACCTTTTCTTTTTATTGATTTTTTTTATGAGAGTGAGAGTGAGAGAGAGAGAGAGAGAGAGAGAGAGAGTGCGAGCGAGCGAGGGAAGGAGGGAGGGAGAGAGAAAGAATGGGCATCATAGTGCCTTCAGTCTCTGCAAATGAACTTCAGATGCATGCACTATCTTGTGCATCTGGCTTACGTGAGTTCTGGGGAATTGAACCTGGGTTCTCTGGCTTTTCAGGCAAGTGCCTTAACCGCTAAGCCATTTCTCCAGCCCTTCTTCCCTTTTTAAAAATTTATTTTTAAATTTATTTTTGAGAGGGAGAGAAAGGGAGAAATAAGGGGGGTGGGGAGAGAGAATTGGCGTACCGTGGCCTCTAGCCACTGCAAATGAACTCCAGACACATGCGCCACCTTATACATCTGGTTTTACATGGGTACTGGGGGATTGAATCTGTGTCCATTGGCTTTGCAGGCAAGTGTCTTAACCGCTAAGCCCTTTCGCCAGCCCATGTTTCTTCCCTTTCTTTTTTTTCCACTTGATTTGCGCTGCCTGTAGGGTTCTTGTTCTTTCAAATACATAGTACTTGGTTACATTTTCTATTAACTTTGCTTATTTATGTGGTCCTTTCCATTTATCCAAGTCCTTTATATTGTTTTAGGACTTAACTGTCTCTATCACTTTTAAAAAATGTGGGTGTTTGTTTGTATGGGGGAGGTAGCTGCACATAAGTGTGGGTGTGTGTGGAGATCAGAGGACAACTTTCTGTCTTGTGAGGTAGAGTCTCTTGTCTGTTTCTGCTTACACCAGCCAGCCTGTGAGCTTCCAGGGTTCTCCTGTCTCCACCTCCCATCTTGCCATAAGTGTACTGGGATTCCAGATGTACACTGCTGTGTCCAGTTTTATGTAGTTCCTGTGGTTGTGAGCTCTGGTCTTTGTGTGGGCTATTTGAACATTAGTACTGTGTAATGTAGCAATGTGAACCTTTACTCACATTACTCATATATGTTCCTACAGTACCTCTTATTTTTTCTTTTCAAATACATGTGAAATTTTCCCTTGTATCTTATTGGCTGCTCAGTTGGCTGCTAATTTTAAATTCTCATCAGTTGAGATAAAAGTTTGATCTTTTTTGTTGTTGTTGTTTTTTTCGAGGTTAGGGTCTTGCTCTAGCTCAGGCTGACCTGGAACTCACTATGCAGTCTCAGGGTGGCCTGAACTCACAGTGATCCTCCTACCTCTTTCTCCCAAGTACTGGGGTTAAAGGCATGTACCACCATGCCCGGCTAAAAGTTTTATCTTTCTTCATAGAACTATGCACAGTGCTGAGTTCTTGGCAGTTGTGTATTAAGCATTTATTGTTGGAAGGAGAAGGGAGAATGATACCATTATTGCCTAGAGCTGTTTGGTTTAGCTGTGATGAGGTCTTGGGCTACGGTATGTGTGACTCAGTCTTGAGATAGACGCAGTAGCTGCTTGTCACAGCACTGGTGCCATAGTCATTGCATGATGTGGGCACCACTTCTTCAGGGCAATCTGGGGAGTACATTTCATCCTGGTCTTATGACCCCACCTCAAAACCCTATTTTTGTGGGGAAAAAATGAATGCTGTGGGTCAAACCCAGAGCCTTGTGCATGCTGGACAAGTGCTGTACCACTGAGCTACATGCTGTCTGTAAATCTGTACTTTAAAATAAGCTCTTAGCTGGGTGTTGTGGTATGTGCCTATAATTCCAGCTATTTCAAAGTTGTGGCAGGAGGTTTCTTTTTATGAAGTTATCTTGGGCAGCATGGACCCCGCTTCAGCTCCAAATCAACCAGTTGTCAGTCAATCTGTCAAAGCTCTTAAGCACTTTAAGGTTTGAATACTCCTGAGTGTATAGGAATTTATGTTTTCTAGCATTCACGAAATTCTCTCGTATCAACCTTTACACTAAGCTGATGATATAGTATAATATACTTTACTTCTTAGAAACTGTTATGGTGATAGGTATATTCTGAAAAAACTGAATGTGGCATCCAGTTTATGATCTTCTAACACAATGCATTTTAACATTGTAAACCAAAATGTTTTAATCTTTTTGAGAGTGTATGATTACTATAGAGAATGTCAAAGGAAAGAGTGTGTGTTGTTCTAATGCACTCTCAGTAAACGATGTCATTAGGCACAGCTTATACGGAACAAGTACACAGTAGGTGGGAGGCGGTGGTGTGGGGGGGAGTTTAGTTTAGTTCAGGCATTTCTATCTAATGGCTTGTGATTTTATTTTATTTTATTTTTTATAAGAGCGAGTCAGAGAGAGAGAGAGAGAATTGGCCTTCAACCACTGCAGTCAGACTCCAGATGCGTGCACCACCTTGTATGCATGTGTGACCCTGTGTGTTGTGTCATCTTGTGTGTCTGGCTTACATGATATCTGGAGAGTTGAACATGGGTCCTTAGGCTTCGCAGGCAAGCACCTTAACTGCTAAGCTGTCTCTCCAGCCCTGCTTGCGATTTTAAACAGATAGTAAAGCCTTGTAAAGAAAATAGTTGCTTTAAGGTGAGTCTTCTTGTGTCTACTTTCAATAAGAGTCAGTTGCCTGGCTAAGGTTTTAGGATCACATTTATAAAATGTTGTAAATGTTGACTGAGTTAACTGTAGAGTACTTTTATCTGAGAAATACTGCATTTATCACTTTGCTATGAAAGGATGCTTGGAAAATAAATGCTAAACACCACTGAGTTATGAGAGGATGAAGAAAAGCCTCAGAGTTTCAAGTTGGCTCTTGTATTTTCAGTCTTAATTTTAGTTTTTCATTCATGTGTTTCAGTTTTCTTTGTGTAGATTTTCTTTACTGATTAAGTGGAAAGGGTATTTCTTTTCCATAAAGTTTACACAAAATTATTTGAGTACTGCTGTGTTCATTTTGAATTTTAAATCTTGATGTCTATTTTTAAAATGGACAACTTGTGTTCTAAGGATCCTCATGTCAGTGTTTCATGAAGTTTAGGGTAGAGTTGAAGTGATTTGGTCAAGTGAGTGAACAATTTGTAACATGTTAAAGATTTTGCTGAAAATATTGGCATCAAATTGTCTTTCTCTAAAGATATTCATTCTAATTTGTTTTAAATAGTTCTATGCATATAGTATTGAAGTGTTACTTTTTTTCTTTTTTTGTTTTGTTTTCTTTGGTGATTCGGAATCTCAGCATCACACGTATATCCCATGCTTCTTGGGAAAGAGCTGATATGTACAGAACTAGTGCGGTAGTTGGGCTACACTGAGGAGTTACATCAGCTGCATGCAGCTGCTATAAAAAGCCAAAGAAACTCAATTGCTATTTTATTGTCCAGTTTGATAGATTTCCTGCCACCTTTGTAGCAGGGAAGCTGTTTGTCATTGTACGCTGTTCTTCAGCAGCCGAGCCAGGTTTCATAATCAGTGATAGGCTCTTCTGGTGGGGCTGCGCTCTGCCGCCTGCTTTGATCTCAGGCCATCAGACCTGTGCCCAGGAACCTGTGCGATGCATTTTCTTCCTTCTTATGCAGGCTTTCAGTTGTAATTTTTTCCTGCTTAAAAAAAAATACTTAAGGTAGACTTTGTGATATAGTTAAGTAATAGTGTTGTTATTTGGTATGCTGAAATGCTCCCAGTCTTAAACTGTGAAATTTGTTCAAAAATACATTTTTCCTAAAAATATAGAACTTAAGTCTTTAGATACCATGCATGTCTTGTCTAAACCTATATTACCATAAAGTAGAATGCGAATGACTTAAAATAATAAATCAAAATTATTAACACTTGGATTTAGAGGGTAATATGAGTTAGGTATCCTTAAAAGGATAAATTTGCATAAGATGCTTATATATTTTTAATTATTTGAATGTTTGAAGATTTTATATAGTGTTAACAGTGTGAGGAAAGAGCTTAAATATACATTTCAGTCATCTTATAAACTGAAGTTTATAAGTTTAAAGTATTTATGTAAGATTAAGAAATTTCAAAAGTTACAAAAATTGCATATTTCATGGATTGTTAACACTTTATGCTTAGCTGTTACAGTATCATTTCACTTAAAATTTTAATGAAATACTTCCTGTTATTGTTTTACAAGTTTCAAAATAACAGGCATTTTCTGAAGGGAATTTGGAATTGCATATAAATGCATACACATAAAACCCAAAAATCAGACTGAGGAGAAATCTCAGCTGTGAAAGGTGCTTATTTGCAAAGCCTGCCAGCCTTGGTTCCAGCCCCACAAAAAACTGGATGCAAAAATCATGGCACAGGCTAAAGAGATGGCTTAGCAGTTAAGGCACTTGCCTGCGAAGCCTAAGGACAGGTTTGATTCCCTAGAACTCACATAAGCATAAGATGGCACATGAGTCTGGAGTTTGTTTGGAGTGAGTGGGTGGAGGCCCTGGTGCTCCCATTCTGTTTCTATCTGCCTCTCTCTGTCCCTCTCTCTCTCTCTCTCAAATAAGTAAATAAATAAAATAAATTATTGAAACAAAAGTGGTACAAGCTTCTGACATTCATTTGCAGTGGCAAGAGGACTGGTGCATCACGTACACACACGTGCATGAACATATGCCCACTATATAAACAAACAAAAATATTTTTAAAAAATTAAATCCAAAGTCACTCTTCCTCCAAGCAGCCATGTGTAATTTAGTATAACCATTTGGGGCAGACCTTCCCATCTGCTGAACTGTCTATAAGTACAAACACATATATAATTATTTTCTGACAAAATGTGACTATATTTATCCTATTTTACTATCTTATTTCACTTAACGATATCACCTGCATTTTAGTAATTGAATATTTTTTGGTATATGTAATGTGTTCTATGATAAAAGAAGTAAAGTTAGGGGCAAAGAGTTTGGCTGTGATGCAACATTTAAATGCTGTCAGACCACTTATAGTTCTAGGAAGTAATTGTGCAAATGACTCATTTCCTGTCCTTTTTTTCTGGCATTTTCTCAAAATTATTTTCTGACAGTACACTCTGAACCCTATCAACTACAAACAAATATGCAAACCTTTGTTGCCAAAAAAGTCAAACACAATTTCATAACCAAAGTCAGAAGCAAGTTTTGAAAACTGTTAAAACCAAAGTAAAGCTAATTTTCCTAACCTCATAAGAAAAAAAAATAATGTAGAAAGAGACATGATCAAATATTCTATAGAAAATTATATGAGAAGATGTTCCAACTCATTGGAATAAGACTGTAAATTATTATTCTGAGCTAGTTCACCAACAGTGCCTAATGATAATAGGAGGTGTATTGCTTATGGTGGGATATGTGTAAAATTAATAGAACAGAAATTTACACTTGTGTGTATATGCAAAATAATTCTGTAGAAAGATACAAGAAGCCGGGCATGGTGGCACATGCCTTTAATCCCAGCATTGGGGAGGCAGAGGTAGGAGGATTGTCGTGAATTTGAGGCCACCCTGAAACTACATAGTGAATTCCATGTCAGTCTGGGCTACAGTGAGACCCTACCTTGAAAAACAAAAAACAAAAAATAAAAAAGAAAGAAAAGAAAGTTACAAGAGAAATTAGTATGATTGTCTGATTGTTGGCTGTGTGTTTACATGTGAGGGTCACTGTGATAGAAATGCACACTGTACACTGTTTTATACTTAGCTCAATTTTCTTATTGGATTGTATCTCTTTGCTATTAAACTTATAATATTATTTTCATAATTAATTCATGTCAGCATACACCTTATGTTAGTTATTTTCTCTAGAAAACTCCACTAGGGCAGTTGCTAGCTTTGAATATGGAGGATTTCCATTAAGGACATAGGAGCTTTGTATAAAATAGCTCAACATTTACAATTGTGTTTTGCTAGTGTATCTGTTACTCTGTTTGTTGTTCACTTTGTTACATCAGTCTCTAAAAGTTCTCATATGTGGTAATAATCATTTTAACCTATGTGTATTAGATGGAAAAAAATCAGCCGTTTTGAAAACATGCCTTATTTATGTGTTGTAGAAAATATTGTTAACCTTAGAATTAGAAACTAAGATGTCATGTTTAGCAAGCATTGCTCTTCACAAATAACACAATTAAAATGACGCATTTATTTAAGGCAAAATCAGTTGCTAAAAATACCAACCATTTAAAAAGGTAAATTTTTATAGATTAAACATTCTTAATATATGAATTAAAAGATAATGTTAATCTCTTGTTGTGTTCCTCTGTTACTGTTTAGTAAATTCTTATTGCCAATTAGGTTGTAAATAATGGTAAAAAGACATGTTGTAGTATTTGCTCATGAGCATCTTTAGTAGTTCACAGAAGTGCTTTCCAAACATTAGAAACAGCTATAGACTGGCTATCAGATGACTGTGAAGATTAATGACTACTCTGTTAGCTGGGTAATTTAGAACAATATCTGGCAATTAATTGTGAATTATCCGTCTTAAAGTCACAAATACCTTAAGAAAGACAGCATCAGAAACGATAACAGTGATAATTGTTTAATTGTCCCTTAACTCTGAAACTACTGGAAAAAAAAGAAGAAATTTGGAAACCTTGGTTGGTACTTTAGAATTTTAAAATCAGCCGGGCGTGGTGGCGCACGCCTTTAATCCCAGCACTGGGAGGCAGAGGTAGGAGGATCACTGTGAGTTCAAGGCTACCCTGAGACTCCATAGTGAATTCCAGGTCAGCCTGGGCTAGAGTGAGACCCTACCTCGAAAAACCAAAAAAAAAAAAAAGAGAGAGAAAAAAAAAAAAAGAATTTTAAAACCATTTCAAATTTTTGAGTGTAAATTTATGCCTTCCAACCTGATTTTTTTTAATGCTCTGTCTCATTAATTAAATACGCAGGCAGAATAAATATATTTTTAGATACTTGGTATCTGAAAAATCTTAGTTTGCTGGCCCCTCCTCAGGAGGGCTCTGGAGTATGTATTGCCCAGGAGGAGAGAGTAAGGCAAAATGGAAGACCCTTGGGAAACAGCACAGCAACATTGATGATAGGAAGGGATCTTCAGACTAGTGAAGGGAGAGGCTAGGATGGTAACTCCGTAGCAGGCATAGATGGAGGACTAGACTGGAGCACTTTGGCTCAAGATCCAAGTGTGGGAATAAGGGCTATCCTCACCCACTCACTCACACACTTTATAGCTTTTTGTCTTTTTAAAGTCTGAGGGCAAAATACTCACGGGTGGGTTTGGACCATGTTGTTCAGCATGCTTGGCTTGTGTTGGCTATATGCTAAGTTCATGCAGTCCTCCTAGTCCTACTGCCTGAGTCATCAGAGGAGTCTCACTTTGGTCTTCAAAATCAGTTGTTTGGACTTAGTTCTGTGGGTAAAGGTTGATCATGGTAATCTTCGAACTGAAAAAATATAAAGTAATATGCTTCCTAGACCTTCTTCATGCATGATACCTACTGTACCCCTGAGATGTTATAGTCTGCTTTATGTCTGTGTTTCCAATGGTTTTACCTACAGACTTACCTGACCGGCTATCTATATCTGTGCTTTTTGATGTATCCTCACAGAGTCATTAATTTGTTGTGGCAAAATTTCCCTTTTTTTTTGTTTTTTGCATAGCTGGCTAGATTTGTATTAGTTTTACTTTATTAAACCAAACTTTATTAAACCAAACATAGTGGGTAGGCTTACCATGTAAGTGGTAAAATGTTAACTAAAAAGTAGCAAACAATAGAAATGTAAGGATAGAATGTCCTTCTAATGCAGATGAGGAGGTTAGAGAGCACAGAGGAGAGGAAGGAAGTGGTATGGCTATGTTTCTGATGCCATCCGCTGTTCTTAGTCGCTGCTCCCATCTTATTTTGGCTCCAGGGATGTTGAATTTGTTCTTTCTGACTGAAACTCTTGCTTTTCACATAGTTTGCTCTTTCTCTTCTTTTTATTTATTTATTTTTTTTGTGTGTGGTATTTGCATATGAGTGTGCAGATCTGCCCACTCTGCCCACATGTGTCAGTGGCCAGAGAAAGACCTTACTACTTTTTTGCATGGTAGTTCCTTGAGATAGTCTTGTGCAGCAAGGGCTCTTACCCACTGAGCCATCTCCCCAGACCCCTTGCTCTCTCTTTTATTTTTGTCTTTGTTCTAATATAACTGGGAGGCCTTCCCCTGTTACCCCAGTAAAATATACTCTCACATAGACTTCTCTGTATCCCCCTTTTCCTTTCAAAGTTCTTGCCATTTTATTACATATTTGTTTGTTTATTCCCTGTGTTTTCCATTAGAATATAAGTTCCATAAGGAAGGAACATAGACTTGTCCATCACACAGTGCTTGACATGTTACAGATGTCCAGTGAAGTTTTTCTGAAGGAATATGGAGATAAAAACTCAAAGAAAATATTGGCACTATGTTATATAAAACTAATTGATATTTTGTTAATTTTATTGTATCATTTTACTGTTCAGCACAGAATACCTGTATTTCTTTTTGAATTAGTAAGAAGCTCCCTAAATGTTTATAATTTAAGAAGATATTTATAATTATAATTATGAAAAGTATTGACAAGTATTTATAGTAATAAAATGTTTATTAAAAAATACTTATTGATTTGCAAGCAGAAAGAAAGAGATAGAGAGGAGACAGACAGAGAGAGAATGGGTGTGCCAGGGCCTCCAGCCACTGCAAATGAACTCCAGATGTATACGTCCTCTTGTGCATCTGGCTTATGTGGGTCCTGGGGAATTGAACCTGGATCCTTTGGCTTTGCAGGCAAGTGTCTTAACCATTAAGCCATCCCTCCAGCCTGAAAATGTTTACTTTTAATGCATTTGTGAATGGGCCTGTGTGTATGAGGATGTGTGTGCTCATGCACGAGGAGGTCTGAGGACAGCCTAGGATGTTGCTTTTCTCATGTGCCGACCCCTTTTCTGTAGTTTCCAGTTCGGATATCTAGCAGGCTCCAGGGATCCTTCTGCCCGTACTTTCCTAGCACTGGGATTATAAGTGTGTGCCTCCATGTCTGCCCTTTTTATGTAGGTTCTGGGGGTCAAACTCAGGTCCTCATGATTGTGAAGGAATCACTTTGCTGGCTGAGCTGTCTTCCCATCCCCATATTTCTTAAATACTCACATCTTTGGCTATATTACATCATAGTATGAATGTTCTGTGTAGGTCGTGAGTAGAGGCTAGCTAGGATCTATAGAAGGATGCTTTTTCATTGTTCATTATTATTACTTTCAGCTGCCCTTCACTCATATGGTTCAAAAAGACCTATAAATTTTTTGTTCAGATACTACCTTTAGTTCTTTTGTCATCTTCCCTTACTGTCTTCTCAAACTAGGGCTCAGCTAAGATTTATTGAGTACATATTTGATTTACCATATGTGTGGAGTTAATGTAGATTTTAGGAAGGAATAACCTTAGCACTAATAAATTATGATTATGTTTTCTACACATATGGTGCATTTCTGTTGTGTGTTTTAGGGAGTGATGAAGTTCCTATTGAAACAGAGGTACAAGTCATATAATGGTGACTGCAAGATAGTACTTGAACAGTTTAAAAATCTATGAATACTGTGACATCACAATCACAGTACTCTTTTAAATATTTTTTTTTTGTGCTCAGTTTCTCCCCCATTCCCTTGGTAAAAGGCAGATCATAAACTAAATATTCACAGTGCTGAATGTGTGGTGGTCACTTGTTTAAGTGGAATGACTAGGTGCATGGCTGGATGCACTGGAACTTTCAGACCTTGTAACCAATTCAAACTTTGAAGGTTATTGTTGAACTTTAGGGCAAGGTTTGAGTTTTTCCATTACCAAAATAGGTTGTTTTATAGATAGTTAGTATATGCAGAGTTACTGTAATAATGAGTATCATTACTTGATTTTTAAAAATATCTTCTGAGGACACAGAATAGGAAAATAGGTCCTCATTGCAGTGTATTACCAACATGTGATGTTGTTCCCTATGGCACATCCTGGTAAAGTTATAGAGGCTTTGAAAACAGTGATTCTTTTCTTATACATCTTTACAAGCAGGTTAACAAATTATGTTCTTCTCATTTCATGAGCTGCCACCTGTTCTCAGCAAAATTATTTTATCAAATTGAGAATGTTACAGGAAGCATGAGTTTCATTGTCCTATATGTATATATTTGAGAAAGTATTTTAAACTATTTTTATACGTCTTTTAATGAATTTTGCATTTTTCATCTAGGTTACTTTTGAAATACACAAAGAAAACCTTGCCAGTGTATTTAGGGAACAGCAAGGGACAGTTGATGAAGAACTAGGGCTGTGTTCTTCAAGTCCGCTTCATTCAGTCACTGGTGGCAGCAGGGCTGTTGATGTTCGGCTGGGGTCCCAGCAGTCAGATGTGAAGGATGCGACCGTCTCTTCTCATTTCACTAGAAATAGCGATGAGAGCTCTAGTGTTGAGAAGGCAAGCTCAGTAGAGTCAGCGTCCAACACAGAACTGCAAACACTTGATGTGTCTAATGTAGAAAGGAAAACAGAGCAAGAGCAGCAGGAGTTACCCGATGGCACTTTGCAAGAAACCCTGATGGATGCGATGAGGGCTGCAGGCAGCGCAGAAGCACCCTTCCATGCAGCGGAGCCTGCGGCCGTTCGTGCTGATTCTCTTACAGCCGATGGCAGCGACGACGTGGCTGTCAGTGAGGTGGCTGCCTCCTCAAGCTCCCCCTCAGAGCAGGGTCCTGAAGAGATGCCGGAATTGTTGGAAAAGTCTGCAGTAGAGGAAGAGGATGATGATGATTACGTGGAGCTCAAGGTTGAAGGCAGCCCCATTGAGGAAGCTAACCTCCCCACGGAGCTCCCAGAGCAAAGTTTGTCTGTAGCCACTTCTGAAGGAAGAGCTGAGGAGTCCAGTGATGGCCGCAAAGTAGTTGTTCAAGAAGAAGCTACTGATACTAAATTGCCAACTGATACTGACACTGGAGAGTCTAAAGATCCTGGGCCCCCGACTCTGACAGCCTCAGGGCCTTCAGCTGCCTCCCCAGAAACTGCTGACTCCCCCGCAGCTGCGCAGCCAGACACTGACCGTGCGCCCCATGCAGAAAAGAACCCGCCCAGCCCTGCTGTGGAAACCAAGTCAATCAGTGATTACTCTGGTATTATTTCTGATGCTCCTACTACTTCTGAGCAGAAGATTGCCAAGTTGGATGTGTCCAGTGTCGCTTCTGATACGGAGAGACTAGAGCTGAAGGACAGTACAAACCCTGAAGTGCCTCAGCCTCATCGACACGGGTCTGAGGTAATTTCCTAGTGTTCTTGAAGTGTATCTGTATTGAGTTAAAATGGGGGCATCGATATACTTGATATTTTGTGTTTGATTAATATCCTATTTGCAGTTATATAAGTGTAGTTCATATAACTATTTTATTTCAAGCAGTTGGCAATTAGTGTGAATTTCTTTTTTTTTTTGGTGGTGCTAAGGAGCAAACCCAGGGCCTCATGCATGCCAAGCAGGTGCAATACTTCTGAGTTATATCAGGTCCAGTGAGAGTTTATTAAATGACAGCTTTTGTAATTAGTTAATTAATTATTATTATTATTTTTTTCGAGGTAGGATCTCACTCTGGTCCAGGCTGACCTGGAATTCACTGTGTAGTCTCAGGGTAGCCTTGAACTCATGGCGATCCTCCTACCTCTGCCTTCTGCTGGTATTGAAGGTGTGCGCCACTATGCCCAACAGCTTTTATAATTATTATTATTATTATTATTATTTTTTTTTTTTTGGTTTTTCGAGGTAGGGTCTCACTCTAGCCCAGGCTGACCTGGAATTCACTATGGAGTCTCAGGGTGGCCTCGAACTCACGGCGATCCTCCTACCTCTGCCTCCCGAGTGCTGGGATTAAAGGTGTGCACCACCATGCCTGGCTTTTTGTAATTATTTTAATATAGCCTCACTAAACATAATTGCCATCAAGCTACAGGAATGACATAATTTCAGTTTATAAAGCAATTATTAGAAAGAATTGCTTTTAACCCTCTATTTGACTAAACCAATTATAAAGCATATTAGTATTCTGCTAAAGTCTAGGGTTATATACTTGCTGTTGTATGATTCTAGGTGGAGATTTTAGGGTTAAAATTGTACTATGTGCCGGGCGTGGTAGCACATGCCTTTAATACCAGCACTTGGGAGGCAGAGATAGGAGGATCGCCATGAGTTCGAGGCCACCATGAGAATACAGGATGAATTCTAGGTCAGCCTGGGCTAGAGTGAAACCCTACCTCGAAAAACCAAAAACCAAAAACCAAAACAAAACAAAAAGGCCCCTTAAAAAAAAACTGTGCTGTGTGACTTGAGCACCAGAGAGGAATTCATGTGCCATCCAAAGATAGTTTCTTCCTCTTTCCGTATCTTAGAGTGATGTGTGAGGCTGTGTCTAGTTGCATATTAATATTTTCTTTTTTTTTTTTTTTCTGAGGTAGGGTCTCACTGTAGCCCAGGCTGACCTGGAATTCACTATGGAGTCTCAGGGTGTCCTTGAAATCACGGCAATCCTCCTACCGCTGTCTCCCGAGTGCTGGGATTAAAGGCGTGCACCACCATACCCGGCAATATTTTCTTTATTCTTACCTTCTCTCCCTCCTCTCTCTCTTTTATTTTTGAGGTAGGGTCTCACTCTACCTCAGGCTGATCTGGAATTCACTATGTAGTCTCAGGGTGGCCTCAAACTCATGGCAGTCCTTCTACCTCTGCATCCGGGTACTGGGATTAAAGGCATGTGCACCATCATGCCCAGCTCCTTCCTCTTTTTTTTAAATTTGTTTTTCTGTTCTTTATTATGTTGTCTTGAGTTTATTCGTATTCTAGCTAATGCAGAATATCATAACTACTGTCTAGATTATAAATATTGCCTTTCTTTGATGTTAAGATTTGAAGCCAGTACCTGCTTGATTCTTTTATGAAATGCTGCATATTGGTCACACTTAACATGGATCCAAGATAATTAGTATTGAATTTTGGTAGTTGAATGTTTTGATAACTTCAAATGTTCTAAAATATTACTATTATTAACCATTAATAAGTTTTTTCTCTGTTCTTTCATGTTGAAATTTGAGTATTTGTTAGGTGAATTTCATATAATCTACTAAATTATTTTCTTTGCTTATGCTTTTCTTTGAATTTAAACTTATTTTATTACTTTTTGACTTTTCCATGTTAGATGTCAAGGCAACAGGAACAGCCAGGGCAAGGGGCTGCACCAGATGTGGTCGATGGACAAAGGAGGGATTCCAGATCTACGATGTTTCGTATTCCTGAGTTCAAGTGGTCTCAGATGCATCAGCGTTTACTCACTGATCTCTTGTTTTCTATAGAAACAGACATACAGATGTGGAGAAGGTTTGTCCCTATGCTTATTAAAGAAATGTGTACAGACCTCAGTAAGTCTTTGTTTGCAGAGACATTTATGTAAGCATTGCAAGTATTTTCTGACATTTGCTTGAAAAAATAGACTATGTTATTCTACAATAGGATTTTACTGAGTTAACTTATTTTTCACACTTTGGAGAAAGTCTGCATCCCCTGATATCTGCTATATCATTATCCTTCCTCCATTTCAAGCACCTCTTACCCTCTCCTCTAAAGTCGGCATGCTGTGATTCCCTTTCTTTAGCCCTCTCAGTAAACATCATTTGTCTTTGGACAGCCACTCAACAAAGACAGTTATGGACTTCGTGAATAGCAGTGATAATGTCATCTTTGTACACAACACAATTCATCTCATCTCTCAAGTGATGGACAATATGGTCATGGCTTGTGGGGGTATACTGCCATTGCTTTCAGCTGCTACATCGGCTACAGTAAGGACTTCACTACTATCTACAATTGGTGTGAAATCATGAGTGCTGTGCATCCTTATTGATTAAAGCTTGAATGCGATGGTTACTGTGCATCGTAGATGCTGTAAATCAGAAGCAAAAGGTTCTTTTTCAATTGCCTGAGGAATGAAAAGACTAGAAAGAATGTTACTTTCTTATTGATAAGTCAGCTAGTGCAGAGTATGATTGCAAGACTATTTTACTGCAATATTCCCCTTCAGATGAAATAAGTAAATCACTCTTTGTACTAGATTTGGGGAATATTCCTGGTCAAATTAGAATGTAGATGTACACGTCAAACTTTATCTCTTTCAGCATGAGCTGGAGAATATTGAACCCACGCAAGGCCTTTCAGTTGAAGCCTCTGTGGCGTTTCTGCAGCGGCTTATCAGCCTTGTGGATGTGCTCATATTTGCAAGTTCTCTTGGCTTTACTGAAATCGAAGCTGAAAAGAACATGTCATCTGGAGGAATTTTGCGACAATGTCTCCGACTGGGTAAGCTGTTAAAAATTATTACTTAGGACTTCAACATTTTCAGTCATCTGCCCATTGAATTGAAAATTATATTTCTTCTTTGGAGCTGGGAGGTATATATGTTTTCTTTCTAGTGTTCTGTATGTACTAGGGCTAGCAGGTTGAGTAATGCAGAGGGCATAATTTGAACAGTTACTAAGGTGATTTTGGCAAGTATTCTTCTTCTTTAACCTGTCTTTGATCTGAAGTAGTGCTTCACCAATGTTCGGATTTGCCAGAGGCCCTTGTAAAAATGTGCACTCGTCTGGCACAAGGCCCAAACTTGCCTCTCCAGTGCTGTGTGGTGCTGACTCCTTTCCTCTCACTTCAGAGGGAAGGTTCTCAGCTGCCATCATTCAAGTATGGCATTCATTCAAATACGCTGTGGTAATTTGCTAAGTAGTTTAAGTCTTAAATCTCTGAACTTGTGGGAGCAGTTCTTCTAGAGGTGACCGTGAAAATGTGCAGAATGACTCCTCAGTGTTAGCATGTATTTACTTCACAAGAATAATTTTTAAAATTAAAAAAAATTATTTGTGAGCAGAGAAAGTGAATGGGTTGTCAGGGTCTCTTGCTGCTACAAATGGACCCCAGGCTCATGCGCCACTTTGTGCATATGACTGTATAGGGGAACTGAGGAATCAAACACGGGCTGTCAGGTTTGCAGGCAAGCATCTTTAACTGCTGAGCCATCTCTCTAGCTACCAAGTTTTTTTTTTTTTCTTTACATAAGATTTTCTATATCTTGTTGAAACTACTGAGATGTTGTTAAATGGTTTTCTTAATAAGTGGAGAGAAGATAGTGTTGAGAGGAGGAGGCTAAGAAAATCAAGCAAACTTTAGGAATCACAGCCATATGAAGACAAAAGTTAAGATGGCACTTATGAAAATATAGTATCAGAAGAAAAACAATAAAATATTTTTTCTATATTTGTGAGTAATATCTGTTACATAAATTAGTAAGTATCTGTACTTACACTTTTGTATGGTTAATGTTTTTACTCAAAACCATTTTATAGTTTGGTTGCTCTAGGGAAATTAGTATAGAAATTATTTAAAACTTTAAGAAAGATTCAACTTGATAAAAATATTAAAGCTATCACTTCTTGACTGATATCATTATTGCTGATTTTCACAGAGTGTGCATTTTCTGTTCATCCATGAGGAAATTGTAGATCAGAGAAATTAAAAGTGGTAATTGAGTTCATTTTTTTTTCAAGGTAGGGTCTCACTCTAGCCCAGGCTGTCCTGAAATTCACTATGTGATCTCAGGGTGGCCTCGAACTCATGGCGCTCCTCCTACCTCTGCCTCCTGAGTGCTGGGATTAAAGGCGTGCGCCACCACGCGTGGCTTGGGTTCATTTTTGTCTAAGTAGTGTTCCTACTTTTTAAAGTTGTTTCTGCACTGCACTGAGATGGACCTCTGTGGCAGATAGCTTGCTTAGCATGTACAAAGCCCTTGGTTCAATCATCTCAACTGTTCAAAACAAAATAAAACAAAACAAAAAGATGCCTGAATTACTTATGTTTTGGCAGAATCTAAAAGTGTAAATCACAGGTCTATAGACCTAAGCTGTGTGGTGACAGGGCACAGACATGGGGGATAGCCTAGTGTAGACTGAAGGAATCTGTATTGGATAAGCTGTGCCGTGACAGGGCACAGAGTCAGACAGTAGACATGGGAGATAGCCTAGCATAGACTGAAGGAATCTGTATTGGATCAACTCTCATGTGCAATTTATAGTGTAGGTGATTTATATCTGCCTCATAGTTTTAAGTGTAATTTTATTTTCTTTCCCAATCTTTGCCTTACTTATCACAGTGTGTGCAGTGGCAGTAAGGAATTGCTTAGAGTGTCAACAGCATGCACAGCTGAAAGCTAGGGGAGATTCAGCGAAAGGCCTGAAGACAGCACATAGCCTGATTCCCATGGGGAAGTCTGCAGCAAAGGTGAGCGTGCAGAATCATTCATTTCACAAAATCATGTTCACATTTTACAGTGAAGATCTTAAATTAACCTGTTCCACACAAAAGTTAAGCAAACCTGACAGAGATCCTAAAATGGTTATTTTAGTCTCTCAATATAATATTCACATGATTGTGTTTAAAGATACAGTAGAGATTTGCCTAGCTTAATCTTGTCTGCTTTTCCAAATATTTACTTTTCTTGTTGCCATGATACCTTTTCCTTCAGATATGTCAGTATTCCCCCTCATAACTCTTTTTGCAGTATCTCCAGCCTCCCCAAGAGAAGAAGAAAAAAGCATAGAAAAAAAAAACAGTGGAAAAAAAGGAATATTATAATATACTTTCCTATTTCTTAGAATATTGTGTATTTGGTTTTTAATGTATATAATGTATATTTTTATCTATTCATTCTTTTTAACTGTCAAATAGAGTCCAGTGGACATAGTGACTGGTGGCATATCTCCAGTTAGAGATTTCGACAGGCTCCTGCAAGACATGGACATCAATCGGCTGAGGGCAGTTGTTTTCAGAGACATAGTAAGTTAAAGTATTTTTTTCTGTACTCTGTCAGCTTCCTCCTAGGCCCAATGTCCTCAGAGTAAAACCTTTGTGATATGAAATAGTCCATAAGAGACAGAAAGCCTAGAAACAAGTTTTCCCGACAGTGCTTTTCGAAGCAATCTTATACTATCAGAAGGGATTGTCTGTGAGTAGAGCCGGTTCATCAGTCACAGTGCTAAGCAGAGCAGTGCCTAGTGCACAGTAAGGCTGCCTAGCTCGTGTGCTCAGCAAGTCCAGCAACTTCGTGTGTTGTGCATGCTAGTAATTCTTAATGTGTAGATCAGGCATTTGAGTTATAAATAGCTTGAATAACTTGCTCAAAACCCAGCAGTTTTGACTCCAGAATCCATATTCTTAGCCTAATGAAATGTGCTACTTCTGTGTTATTTTACTGCAGTTGGTTATTTTCCCCTCAATGATAATGTTGAAAAGTGATAAAATGGTACATGATGAAGTATTGTTCTCAATGTGGTATTTTGACATGTTTTTTGATAGGATTTTCTTGTATAGCCCAGGTGGGCTCTATCACTTCACCCTTCCTGCCTAAACCTCTTGAGTTCTCATTTTAGGCCTGTGTTACTGTACTTTGGTATGTATGTATGTGTGTGTCTGTGTATATATTTTTTTTCTTTGGTTTTTCGAGGTAGGGTCTCACTCTAGCCCAGGCTGACCTGGAATTCACTGTGGAGTCTCAGGGTGGCCTCAAACTCATGGCAATCCTCCTACCTCTGCCTCCTGAGTGCTGGTATTAAAGGCGTGCGCCACCATGCCTGGTGAACCTTAGTATATTTTTAAAGATGAAAATAATTTGGTTTTAGCTGATTTTGATATAGAATATGGCTGATTTTTAAAAAAAGCTTTTATTATTTATTAGAGATGGGGAGGGGAGAGAGAGAGAGAAAATGGGCACTCCAGGGCCTCTAGCCACTGCAAAAGAACTCCAGATGCATGCGCCACCTTGTGCATCTGGCTTATGTGGGGCCTGGAGAATCGAACCTGGGTCCTTAGTGTTCACAGGTATGCGCTTTAACCACTAAGCCATCTCTCTAGCCCAGTTTGGAGTCATATAAAGTAGAAAGCTTAAGGTAAAAGTCAGTTGTAATTTCACTACCATTGGGAACATTATTTTTATTTAGTACTTGTTGAACACCTATTATGCATTTACTATTGGATGCTTTAAATATATACTACATGTATATTTCTTACCAATTTATGAATATGATTTTTTTGTTTCCTTCCTCTTTCTTTAGTATTTTGGTGCCCTCTTGTGTTATTCACTAGATTTTTATGTATGTGTAGAATTTGGAATTATTGACTATGAATTAACACAGTACTGTGTGCTCTGTATGTAGGATTTCTGTGAATTCCCATAATTCTTTGAGGAAGTGGCAATATTAGGTTATTATGCTCTTAAAAGCACATAAGCAAGTTAAGGGCCTATGCTGTTTGATGGGTGAATTAGGGTTGAAGCAGTTGTACACATTCATTAAGAGTACCACATAAGCGATTCATTGATGGTTGTATCACAAGTGGCAAGTTATAATGAACTGCAGGATTGTATGGCACAGTATTACAGTCATGTCTACAGAAGGAATATGGTTAATAAAAAAGGGAAAATATTTTTTTCTTTCCTATGGAGGCTAAAAAGTTGTTTCATATATACCTGTGAAGTACAATATGTTTTATGAGATTATAAATGTCTATGAGTTGCCTCAAGAAGAAGGTATACACTAAGGAAAAGCCTAATATCTGATCATTGTGAAATTATGTCTAAAACATGTAACTGTTTAATTATTATCTTCAGTCTGTGTCATTAGTTCCCATCTGCACTCCTCTAGGCAAGCAGACCCAGGCCTTGCACAGGCTCGGCAAGTGCAGTTACTCTAGCTAAATTGCCACGTTTTCTCCCATCATTAAATTTTGAACTAATTCAGGTGCCTTTGATTTTTTGGAATTGGATTTTTTTTGTTAAAAGTTAGTAAGTTTAACCTATTTTGAAAAATTGTTTGTTAGAACAGTGATGGAAAGTGTCCTCTTAAAGATGGAGGATTTGTACTGGATACAAAGGTCCTTGAACAATGCCTGCAGGTGATGTGTAGAGCTAAGATTTCTCCTTCTCCTCCTCCTCCTTCTCCCCTTCCTTCCTTCCTTCCTTCCTTCCTTCCTTCCCCTCCCTCCTTCCCTCCCTCCCTCCCTTCCTTCTTCCTTCTTCCTTCATCCTCCTCCTTTCATCCTCCTCCTTCCTTCTTCCTTTATCCTCCTTCCTCCTTCTTCCTTCCTTCCTTCTTCTTCGTTCTTCCTTCATCCTTCTTTCTTCCTCCTTTGTCCTTCTTCCTTCTCCTTCCTTCTTTCCTTCTTCTTCCTTCTTTCTTCTTTCCTCCTTCTTTCTTCCTCCTTCTTCCTTCATCCTCCTTCTTCTCCTTCCTTCCTTCCTTCCTTTTTCCTTCGTCCTTCTTCTTCCTTCATCTTCCTTCTTCTTCTTCCTTCCTTCTTTCTTCTTCCTTTTTCTTTCTTCTTCTTCTTTCTTCCTCCTCCTCCTTCTCCTCCTCCTTCTTCTGGCATGAAGACATGGTTTATTTTGTATTTTGGCTTATGTTTTTTTTTATTAGATATGGATATACTTAGTATGTAAACGACACGTGTGGGTACCATCATTTCCCTCCTCCCTGCCCTTTTTCTGAAGAGGCCTTCCTTGTTAGGGATGCAAGTCAACCTCATGGGGATTGTGGGTCATGCATTATGGGGCAGCATTTATGGGGGAGAGGCAACGTCTCTGTGCAAAATGTCCCAACTTGTGGCTCTAACAGTCTTTCCGCCCCCTCTTCTGCATAATTCCCTGAGCCATGCTGGGAGCATTTTAAGTCTGCTTTAGTGATGGGCACTTAGGAGCCTCTGGATCTCTGTTTCGGTAGGTGTTGAGTGTCCTCAGTGTCTATCTCCTTCACCCTTGTGCTGATAGCAGATTTACTAAGAAAGCAGCACTCTTGCTCCTTTCCCCAATTCCTCTGTGGTTTCAGTGGGGCCCAGGGTGGAGTGTACTGGGTCCTCAGGTCGAGCTCCCCTCTGAAAAAGAGAGGCAGATTCTCCCACAGAGAGTGAAGTCAACATTGGTTAAATGGAATAACCATTATTAATTTAGAGAGAATTTAAAGTGTGTAGACCCACTTATAGCCCAAGGTTAATGGGAGCTTGACAGTGGGAAGTAGAGTCATTATCTCGGTATGATTATGATTTGTTTCCCAGTTCCAGATATGATTTCCCTTCCACTGAGTGGTTTTTGTTAGCCAGTCCAAGGTCAGTTGGTCACCCACCATGGCTGTGTGCCACTATTGTACTTGTGTGAGCATCACGTCAGGTTGTTTGCTTCTGAATCACTTAGATTTCGAGTTGCTTGGACAGATGTTGGCCACTTTCCTCCAGTATCTTATGTAGTGCCTTCCAGCACTAGATGCACTGTCTGGGGATTGGCTGTCTTCCAGATTCCAACCAGGTCTCTCCATGGTCCGTGCAGACAGCATATAGTGTCCTCAGCAGTACTATCTTACCATTAACGTCTGGTGGGTAATCAAGTGCAAGTCTGTCTTGCTTGTTTCGGGAGATCTAGTAGGTCTTTATGATCAACAGCTCATTGTGGATGTAGACAACATCCTGGTACAGGAAATTACAGGGCAGCGCCAAGGGAAAAGAAAAAAGAAAAAGACAGAGAAGAAAGAGAAGCAGGAGAAATTTAAGGTTAGGTTTTGTCTCACTTTCTCTGGGGCCCTTCGATTCAGGTGCTCCCCCTAAGGTCTTGTTGAGGGTTCCACCTTTTAGTCTGACTTCCAGGATATAGGATTCTATGGTACCAGTTCAATTTGGGTTCAGTTTTGTGCCCCTCCCCCACCTTCTCCTTCCCCCAAACCCTGCCCTCCCTATTGTCCAAGCCTCCAGATGCTATTCAGTTATGTTAGCAATGTGGGCTGATCCAGCTTAGGAACTGCATATAAGTGAGATCATGTGATGGTTGTCTTTCTGTGATTGTGTGAGTCTACTTAAGATGATATATTCCAAGTTCGACCATTTTTCTACAGGTTTCATTGTGTCATTTTTTTTCTTACTGCTGAGTAGAATTCCATCATGTAGATAAACCACATCTTGGTTATCCATTCATTCAATGATGGGCACCTGGGTTGATTCCAGTTTTTAGCTATTATGAATTGAGCAGCTATAAACGTGGTTGAGCAAATATCTCTGAACTGAGATGTGGCGCTTTTAAGGTAAATGCCCAGTAAGGGAATAACAGGGTCTGTTGGTAACTCTATATTCATCCTTTTCAGAAGTCTCCATATTGATTTCTGTAGTGGTTATACCAGCTTACATTCCCACCAGCAGTGAATGAGGGTTCCTATTTCTCCACAGCCTTGCCAATTTGTTTTCATTTGATTTTTTAATGTTGGCTATCCTTACTGGGGTAAGGTGGAATCTCATAATTGTTTTAATTTGCATTTTCCTAATGGTTAGTGTTGCAGTCAGGTTCTCATTGCTGATAGAAATCACCCAACCAAGAGCAGCTTGTGGGAAAAGGAGGTTTATTTTGGCTTACAGGAGAGTGTGCCAAACATTGGCTTGGGGAAAGTGGCTGTAACACCCATAAGCCCGATCCCAACAATACACTTCGTCCAGTAAGCATTAATTCCCAAATATCCATCAGCTGGGAACTTAGCATTCAGAACAACTAAGTTTATAGGGGACACCTGAATCAAACAGCTACAGTTAGAGATGTTGAACATTTTCTTAAGTGTGTGTTAGCCATTTGTAATTCCTCTGAGAACTCCCTACTTAGTTCTCTGCCCCACTTTTGGTGTGGTTTGTTCACTTTTTTAAAAATTGTTTAGTTTTTTGAGTTCTTTATAGATTCTAGATATTAGGCTTCTGTCAGTGGTATAACTGGCAAAGATTTTCTACCATTCAGTGGGTAATCTACTGGCTCTGCTTATGGTATGTTTGTCTGTGCAAAAGCTTTTTAGCTTCATGAGATCCCAATGGTTGAGTGCTTGTTTAATTTTCTGGGCTACTAGGGTTTTGTTCAGAAAATCTTTTCTCAGTCCTATATCAGGAGAGTATCTCCTATTTTTTCTTCCAGTACTTGAAGAGCTTTAGGGCTTATATTGAGGCCATTAATCCATTTGGACTTGATTTTTATTTATGGCAAAATGAGTGGGTCTAATTTCTTTTCCTTTTTTTTTGGTTTTTCAAGGTAGGGTTTCACTCTAGCTCAGGCCGAACTGGAATTTACTATGTAATCTCAGGGTGGCCTTGAACTCACAGTGATCATCTTACCTCTGCCTCCCAAGTGCTGGGATTAAAGGTGTGCACCACCACAACTGCCTCTTAATTTCATTTTTCTACACATGGTCATCCAGTTTGTCCAACACCATTTGTTGAAGATGCTGCCTTTTCTCCAGTCTACATTATTAGCACCTTTGTCAAAGATAGAGCAGCTGTAGTTTCTTGACCTAAGGTCTGGGTCTTCAGTTCTGTTCCATTGGTCTATGTTTCTGTTTTTATTCCAGTACCATGCTGTTTTTGGTCACTATGGCTTTATAATAGAGCTTTAGATCAGGTATGGTGATACCGCTGGAGGTGTTTTTGTTTGCTGAGGATATGTTTGGATATCCGGGGCCTTATGCCATTCCATATGAATTTTGAGATCATCTTTTCAATCTCTGTGAAGAATGGTGCTGGTATTTTTATGGGTATTTTGTTAAATCTATATATTGCTTTTGGTAGAATTGCCATTTTCACAATACTAATTCTACCTGTCTATGAACATGGGAGGACTTTCTATCTTTGCAAGTCTTCCTTTATTTCTTTCTTTAGTGCTTTTATGTTTTCATTATATAGGTCTTTCACATACTTGGTTATTGTTATTGCAAGGTATTTAATTTCTTTTGTTGCTATTGAAAATGTGACAGCCTCACTGATTTCTTTCTTTCTGTATTTATTCTTTGCATATAGAAAAGCAACTGATTTTTGTGCACTGATTTTGTATCCTGTCACTTTGCTGAAGGAATTTATCACCTTTAGAAGTTTTGAGATAAACAATTTTGGGTCACTTATATATAGGATCATGTCATCTGCAAATAGCATTAACTTGACTTCTTCCTTTCCAATTTGAATCCCTTTTATTTCTTTTTCCTGTCTTATTGCTTGAGCTAGTGCTTCTAGTACTATGTTGAAGAGCAATGGTGAGAGTGGGCACCCCTGTCTTATTCCCAATCTCAGTGAGAACTTCTTGGATTTTTCCCCATTAAGTATTATTTGGGCTTTAGGAGCTTTATATATAGCCTTTATTGTGTTGCAATGTAAACCCTCCATGCCTATTCTTTCCAGTGTTTTGATCATGAAGTGGTGTTGGATTTTGTCAAAGGCGTTCTTTGTATCAGTTGAGATGATCGTATGGTTCTTATGGTTCAATTTATTTATGTACTGTATCATGTTGACTGATTTCTATATGTTAAACCATACCTGTGTCCCTGGGATGAAGCCTAGTTGATCAAGGTTGGATAATGCTTTTAGTATGTTGTTGAATTCGGTTTGCAAGGATTTTGTTCAGGATGTTTTCATCAAAGTTAGGATTATAGGCCTATAGTTTTCTTTCCTTGTTGCATCTCTGTCTGGTTTGGTATTAGGGATTTGGGGAGGATTCCCTGGTTTCTGATCATGTGGAACAGTTTGAGAAATATTGGTTTCAGTTCTTAGGAAGGTTTGATAGAATTCAGGTGAGAAGCCATCCGGTCCTGGATTTCTCCTTTTGGGGAGGTCTTTGATTACCTTATCAATCTCCATGTATGTGATAGGTTTGTTTAGGAGATAATTCTGCTCTGAGTTTAGTTTTGGTAGATGGTATGTGTCTAGAAATTCATCCATTTCTTCCAAATTATTTAATTTTGTGGAATAGAGGTTTTGGAAGTATGCCCTTATGATTCTTCCAATTTCATTGATGTCTGTTGTGATCTCTCCTTTTTCATTTCTTTTTTTAAAAAAATATTTATTTATTTATTAGAGAGAGAGAGGCAGGTAGAGAAAGAGAGAATGGGCACACCAGAGCCTTTAGCCATTGCAAATGAGCTCCAGTCGCAGGTGCCACCTTCGCTTACGTGGGTCCTGGGGAATCGAACGTGAGTCCTTTGGCTTTGTAGGCAAGCACCTTAACCACTAAGCAATCTCTCCAGCCCTCTTTCTTCTTTTTCTTCTTCTTCTCCTTATCAGAGAAACTTTTTTTTGGGACGATAAGCCTGGACCACCGAACTTCTTTTTTATCCAGAAGGGTATATGGTCTTGACTGGCAGCTTATTCAGGTAGCTGTAGGTCTTGTCTTTCTGGATGGGGCAGCTGATTCCACTCTTATAACCATCAGACTCAGGAATGTGAAAGGGGATTTCATCACCCATCAGGATGCCATTATACCTCTGCTGTGCTGCTATGAGATTCTGTATTGCTGGTGAAAGTGACATTGACACTGTAGGACTGTCCTTTGTGCAGTTCACAGGGCTGTGAGGGGCAGGGGCTCACATTCACCTCCTTCGCAACTCCAGCTGCAGAACTGCAGTCCTTCAACTGCACGGGTTTGGCCCGGACCGCAGCGGCGACGAAGGCCAGCAGTAGGAACGTGGAAGCCAGGACACGCATGGTGGATAAGGAGTCCCAAGATCTGGGAAGAAAGAATCGTGGAGGCAGTCACAAGATCTCCTTTTTCATTTCTTTTTTTTTTTTTGGTTTTTCGAGGTAGGGTCTCACTCTAGCTCAGGCTGACCTGGAATTCACTGTGTAGTCTCAGGGTGGCCTTCGAACTCTCAGCGATCCTCCTACCTCTGCCTCCCAAGTGCTGGGATTAAAGGCGTGCACCACCACGCCCGGCTCCTTTTTCATTTCTGATTTTGTTAATTTGAGGCGTCTCTCTCACTTTTTGCTTGATTAATTTGGCCACGGGTTTTATTTTTTTATTTTGTTTTTTATTTTTATCTTGTTTTATTTTTTTTCAAAGAAACAGCTCTTTGTTTCATTGATTTTTTAAAAATTGTTGTCTTAGTTTCCAGTTCATTAATTTCTGCTCTAATCTTGGTTATTTCCTTCTATCTGGAGCCCTTTGGGTTGGTTTCTTGTTTTTCTAGCGCCTTAGGTGGACAGTCAGGTTGATTTGGGATCTCTCTGTCTTTGTAGTGAAGGCATTTAGGGCTATGAATTTTCCCTTCATGACTGCATTCATTGTGTCCCATAAGTTTTTGTAGGTTGTGTTTTCATTATCAATCAATTCTAGGAATTTCACAGTTTCTTTTTTTATTTCTTCCATGACCCATGCATTGTTTCAAAATGTGTTGTTTAGTCTCCAGGAACTGGTCGAGTTCTTGTTGTGTGTCTTACTAATTTCTAGCTTTAAAGCATTGTGATCTGACATGATACAGGAAGTTATTTCAATTTTCCTGACTTTATGAAGGCATGTTTTATGGCCTAATATGTGGTCAATTTTGGAGAAGGTTCTGTGGACTGCTGAGAAGAATGTGTATTCTGTAGAGTTGGGGTGGAAGGTTCTGCTAGATATCCATTAGGTCTAGTTGATCTATGACGTTGTTGAGCTCTATTATTTCCCTGTTGATTTTCTGCTTGGATGACCTGTCTATTGATGATAATGGAGTTTTGAAGTCTGTGACTATGATGGTGTTGGTGTATATTTCTGTTTTATTGTCGTAGATTTTTTTAAAAAACATTTAATTAATTTATGAGAGAGAGAAAGAGAGAGAGACAGAGGAAGAGGCAGAGAGAAAGAGAGAATGGGCATGCCAGGGCCTCCAGCCACTGTAGATTAACTCCAGATGCATGTGCCCCCTTGTGCATCTGGCTTACATGGGTCCTGGGGAATTGAACTGGGGTCCTTAGGTTTCAAAGGCAAATGCCTTAACTTCTGAGCCTTTTCCTCAGCCCCAGATTTTGTTTTATAAACTTTGGTGCACCTGTGTTTGGCACATATATATTTATGATTGTGATGTGTTCATGTTGGATCATTCCCTTGATGAGTAAGAAGTGGCCTTTTTTTCCCTTTTTGATTACTTTTGAAGTCTATTTTATCAGATATTAATATAGCAACACCCACTTGTTTTTTATTTCCATTTGCTTGGAATATCATTTTCCAACTTTTCACCCTGAGGAGGTGTCTATCTTTAGTGCTGAGGTAGGTTTCTTGAAGACAGCAGATAGAAGGGTCCAGTTTTTTGATCCATCCTGATAACCTGTGTCTTTTGATGGGTGAATTAAGATGATTAATATTTAAGGTTTTTACTGTGAGGTTTGAATTAATCCCTACCATGATGAGGTGTTTTACGGGGTTTGGTGCTTTCCTGTGTTTTGCACTATTTTGGCCCTGGACAGTTTTGGTTATTGTGATCTTCTTCTTGTTGGCTCTTGAGATTGGTCGTTTGAATGTTTTCTTTGTGGAGTATTCCCTCAAGTATTCTCTGTAGATTTGGCTTTGTGTTCATATAATCATAGAGTTGAGTTTTTCCATGGAAAGTTTTCCTTTCACCATCTGTTATGAAGAATACTTTTGCTGGGTATAGTAGCTTGGGTTGGAAACCATAGTTTTTCAGACTTTGAAGTGTTCCATTCCAGGCCCTTATGGCTTTCAGGGTTTCCATTGAGAAATCTGATGTAATTCTGATGTGATTGCCTTTGTATTCTGTGAATTACTTCTCTCTTACTGCTTTTTTTCTTAAATATTCTATTTATTTATTTATTTGAGAGTAAGAGATACAGAAATAGGCAGGTAGAAAAAGAGAATGGTCATGCCAGGGTCTCCAGCCACTGCAAACGAACTCCAGATGAGTACGCCCCCTTGTGCATGTGGCTTACGTGGGTCCTGGAGTGTTGAACCTGGGTCCTTTGGCTTTGCAGGCAAGTGCCTTAACCACTAAGCCATCTTTCCATCCCTCTCTTGCTGCTTTTAACACATTCTCTTTGTTTTTGTTAAGAGTTTTAACTATGATGTGTTTTGGAGAGTTTCTTCTTTGGTCCTGTCTGGTGTTCTGTGGGCTTCTTGTGTCTGGATGGGTCTCTCTTTTGAGAGATTTGGAAAATTCTCTTCAGTAATTTTCCTGAGTATGGCCTCTATGCCTCTGGCCTGGATTTCCTCTCCTTCTGGTATACCCATGATCTGGATGTTTGGTCATTTCAAGTTCTGGTTTTCTTGATGCTTCCCACAGTTCATTCTTGCATTTGATCAAGTCTTCTTCATTAAGCTCACTCAGTCAACCGGTTGTTGAGCTCTTCCATTTTCTTGACTTACCTTCAATTTATTCATGTCTGTTTGGAGGGTTCTAACATTTTTTTCCATGAAGTTAAAGCCTATTGTCAAAAGCTGAACGTCCTAGGAGATGATTCTGTTCAATTTCATTGATATGACTGTTGGTTTTTTTTTGGGGGGGGGGTTCGTTTTTTCGAGGTAGGGTCTCACTCTGGTCCAGGCTGACCTGGAATTAACTCTGTCGTCTCAGGATGTCCTTGAACTCATGGCGATCCTCCTACCTCTGCCTCCTGAGTGGTGGGATTAAAGGCGTGCGCCACCACGCCCGGCTTGACTGTTGGTTTTTTGATGGTTTGCTTCATGTGCAGCGATTTTTTTTTTTTTTTGATTAGGGTCTCTTTGGTTGTTGTGTTTTCATTGTAGGAATGTATTTCTGTTGATTTCTCTGTGATTTCATTGGAGGTTTCCATTGTAGGACTAGGCATCCTTGGTGGAGATCTCTCAGTTTTCTGACTTTCGTTGGCTTTTATGTGTTGCTGTCTACCCATTTTAGGGAGACTCTTTATTTTATTGAGTAGGAAGCAAATTTTTATCCTGTGGCCCGTTCACCCTCTCACTCAGGTGAACAAGGATGTTGGTATCCAGTGGCCAGTCAGGATTCCAGAGCAAAAGACCTGATTTCACAGCTCACATAGGACCGGGCCTCCCCTGGCAAAACAGTGGGCCCTATCAGGACCAGAGGAATGGGAGGAGCCAGAGAAAAGGGATCTGGCCTACTTACTCCAGCTGTTCCCTCCAGCACACAGACAGTCTCAGGGAACTTGGAACAGGGAACTGGGAGGAGCCAGGAAGGAGGGATCTGGCCTATTCACTGCATACTTAGGGCCTGCCCACACACTGTCCATGCACGGAACCCAGACCAGGGAGGTGGCAGGAGCCAGGAAACAGAGGTGTGGCCTACTCACTCCACATTGCGTGCCAGCCAGCACACAGACAGGTGCAGGGAATCCCGGGGATGGTGGTGGTGGTGGCATGGGGGGGTTGGTGGTGGGGGGTGGGAGGAGCCAGGAAACCAGGGTTTGGCCTACTTACTGCACAGGGCTGAGCCTGCCTGCACACTGTTTCTGGGAACCCAGACCTGGGAGGAGCAAGATGGTTTCTTCTTGACCTCAGTTTAGTATGTCCTCTTTCTCGAAGCAGACCCTATTTTCCATCCTGGACATGTAGGTGTCTGTACTGCTTAGATTCTCTGAAGAAGTCCTGTACATCCTCTTCTGTATCTGATGGATTCGTGTTTTTCTTCTGTATATTTGTGCTGTGATGTTAGGTATTTTTATTTTTATGATTAGAAGAAGTAAAAATAATCATTTATTCTTATGCAGTTATAATTACTATGTGATTAATCTTGTAAACTGTAGTACAGTATGCCTCTTTAGAGTAAATGTTTCATTTTTAATGATGAACAGGTTTTCTTTTTCTATGTTTGTAAGTATAAAACCTTTCACTTAAATACATTTTTCTAAGAAAATGCCTGACCTTCTTCACTTAGACAAAATTATAATTAATTTATTACAAATTACTATAGGGCTGGAGAAATGGCTTAGCAGTTAAGGCGTTTGCCTGCGAAGCCAAAGGACCCAGGTTTGATTCCCCAGGACCCACATAAGCCAGATGCAAAAGGAGCACATGCATCTGGAGTTCATTTGCAGTGGCTAGAGGCCCTAGCGTGCCCATTCTCTCTCTCTCTCACTCTGTCTCTCTCTCTGATTGCAAATAAATAAAATTAAAAAAACTAAAACAAGTAAATAAATAAAAGAAAAAAATATTAAAAAAATAAAAAATGCTATAAAGTGATAATGCATTTTTTCCTTTATAGTACGGTCTTGTGGACATATTTCACATTTGAATGTTATTATGTGAGATAAAATTAAAGTACGTGTTCCACAGTAGCATGAACAGTGATTTTCTTTCTCCCAGGAAGACAGCAAGCAAGCTCAGTTCTTAGCTCTGGCTGTGGTGTACTTTGTGTCTGTGCTTATGGTCTCCAAGTACAGAGATATTTTGGAGCCCCAGAATGAAAGGCACAGTCCCTCATTTAAAGATACCTGTAGTGAAAATGGAAATGCATCACTTCCTGGTAAGTTTCCTTATTTTCGTTCCTGGGCATTCAAGAGTTCAAATAAGAATTTACCTCATAAAAGTGATTTGAGAACTAAGATGTGTAAAGTGAATGCTTACCTGTATTTTTATTAATAACTAAACTTTTTTAGTATTAGTAGTTGTAATTGGGAGGTGATTTTTATACCTCAAATGACCCATTAACTAAAAGGTCAGAAAATATTTTCCTAAACAAATAGTAAGGTTTTTAATTTGCTTGTGCTGTGTAGGATAACTATGTCAGATTCTCTTGCAAAGAAGACTAATAAGTGATTGGAAGTAGTTGGCACCCATAGTAGTAGAGTTAATTAATTAGCTATCTATCATGAGTATAAAATTAGCTGCCACCAAGAGGAGACATTTTGTGTTTTCAGTAGATACTCACTCAGCACCTACTAGATGCTAGGCTATGTTTATATAGGATTATATGGTGAGAAAGGGCTCTGCTCTCATGGAGCTTGTATTCCAGCAGGAAGAGATAGAAAACAGGCATGTGTAGTAAACAAATTACATAGTGTTTTAGAAGGCTGTAAAATTGCTAAGAAAAGTGAAAAACACCTGACTACAATAAAAATCTTTGGCATAATAAGGAGAGATGGTATATGGATTTTTCTCTAAGAGAAATGAGCAGCCATTAGAGTATTTTGAGTATATGAATTATAACTCACAGGTTTTAAAAGGTGATGCTCTGGATTCTATGTCGAGGACACGTTGTCGAGGGCAAGCAAAAGCTATGTCCTGCTGTGTAACACAGCACCTTGAAATTTAGTGGCTTTAAATCACAGCTATCTTCGTGTTGCTTTCATGGGTGCCATTTGGACACAGTGTAGTGGGAATGCTCCTCCCTGCTCCCCACGTTTGTTGGTGCTGAATGTCTAATATGGCTTCTCAGCTTGGGGAGCACTAGATTGTGCCTAGCCAGTTGAAACTGCTTAGCTAGCATTATGTTGGGGACTTTATTTGTTTCCACTTAATTCTTTGTTTACTTCTGCTGGGATTAAAGGCAAGTGCCACCATGCCTGGCTGGCAGGCTCTTTTAAAACTTGTCCTCAGAATAGGCTCAGTCTTTCTTGTTCTTTTCTTTTGGTTACACATTCTATTGGTTAAACCAGGCCCAGCCCAAACTGAAGGGTTTCTTAAATAAGAGGATCATTTAAGTAACCCTTCCACAACCACTAGGAGGACACTGCAGTCATTCACCTGAGGTGGTGGCTGGATATTTTATTTGGGTGACAGAGAAACAGTATTTCTCAACATTAATGTGGGTATTTCAAAGAGACAAAGTAAAACATATGCAACAATGACTACAAGATACTGGGGAGTAGTTTAAAGATGAAAAGGATTTCAGTTTTCAACATGTTGAATTTAGACGTTTTTTTTTTTTTTTTTCTTTTGGAGGCAGGGTCTCCCTGTAGCCCAGGCTGACCTGGGACTTACTCTAAGGCCAGGGTAGCCTCAACTCATGGTGATCCTTCTACCTCAGGCTTCTGAGTGCTGGGATTAAAGGCGTGAGCCACTATGCCCAGCTGAATTTAGACATCTCTTATTGTATGAGATACGGGGCACATGTGTAGAGAAGTGGAGGTTATTAAAAAGTTGAGAGCAGTTGGGAATACCTGTAGATAAGGTCAGAGGACCAAGGACCTATGTTCCTTGTCTGATAAATCAGAGGGAAAAACAAATCAAGGACACTGAGAAGGAACAGTAAGTAAGGTGGTAGAATGAAAAATAGAGAATTTCAGTAGCTGCTTTTCTGTCAAATGTCATTAGGAATGAGATCTGAGCATTATGTTTAGCAGGATGTGGAGTTTTGGTAAACTAGAAAGTGCGTCTTTGTTGGAATGATTTGGATGCCTCCCTCAAGCAAATGGCAGTTAAACTGGGTGGAAGGCAGGTGCTTGTGCTGAAGCTCAGTTGGTAGAATGTTGATTTAGCATGCAGGAAACCCTGGGTTCAATCCCCAGCACCTCCTAATCCTGGTATACTTGTAATCCCAGCACTCTGGAGGTAGGCCAGAAGTTAAGGGTCATCCTGGGATACATAGTGAATTCTAGGGCAGCCTGGGCTACAACGAGACCTTGTCTCATAAATACATAGGTGGCAGGGATGCCCCTTGTTGACTTGGACTTTAAGGATCATTGGTTTATTCGTGTATCTGGGAAGGGAGTCATTTGTCTAGCAGTGGAAAACCATGTATGAAATGAAAGGGTTAACTTCATCCCAAGGATCCCAGACTTTGTTTTACACCAGTTTCTTTCATCTTTTTACTACCCTTGGTATGTCATGATCATTTAAAAGACTGTTGCAGTTATTTTATTATTTATTTATTTTATCATTTTGGGGGCTGGAGAGATGGCACAGGTTTAAAGGTACATGTTTGCAAAGCTGCCAGCCTTGGTTCTGTTTCCTACCACCCATGTCAAGCCAGATGCACAAAGTGGCACATGCTTCTGGAGTTTATAGCAGCGAGAGACCCTGGGTCACCCATATGGTCTTTGCTCACAAATATTTAAATTAATTAAAATTTTTTTAAATTAGCAATGATTACACCTCAGATAAACCTCATTGGCTATGACATTGCCACTGTGCAACACTAAATTAATTAAATTTTATAACATTTTTATTATTGGCGCTTTGCCTCAGTGTATTTCTTAAGTTGTTACTAGCTTTTGTTTTTGAGAAGATAACATGTATTTCACAAATTTAAATTCTGGATCACTGTTGGGATTTAATTACCTTTTAAAATTCTAAATTTTTAAATGCACTTTTCTCTTCTGTTTCTGGGTAAGATGTAGAAAGCACACAGGCACCATTCAGCCCTTTATCTCTGTCATCAGTGGAGGAGTCAGTGGAAAGCAGCTCATCTTCTCGAAGGAGGGATTCTGGTCTTGGTGAGGAGACAGCTTCTGGCTTAGGAAGCAATGCGTCTGCAGCTCCTCCAGCCGCGCCTCCAGGTGTCAGCGCAGGCCCAGATGCCATCAGTGAGGTGCTGTGCACTCTCTCTTTAGAAGTCAATAAATCTCAGGAAACCAAAACTGATGGAGGAAATGACTTGGATAACAAGGTGACGCCATCAGTTCCAGTTTCAAAAAATGTCAATGTAAAGGACATTCTCCGGAGCTTGGTTAACATCCCAGCAGATGGAGTCACAGTGGACCCTGCCCTTCTGCCGCCAGCCTGCCTTGGTGCTCTTGGCGACCTGTCTGCTGATCAGCCTGTGCAGTTCAGGTCTTTTGACAGGTATTGTGAAGAGTCCTTGTTCTGCTCTGTTTACATTTGCACACTGTAAGGGAATAGCAATTCAGTTTGGATCTACTAAACTGCTTAGCTTCAAAATTTAGCTAGAATGAGTTGATTTAAGGTATAAAAAAATAGGATATGTTTGTTGTATGGTTTCTACAGCATTTCAGAGTTGTGTTAAACACATTTTACATACCACTAAGGTTTTTTTTTGTTTATTTTTATTTATTTATTTGAGAGTGACAGAGAGAGAAAGGCAGATAGAGAGAGAGAGAGAGAATGGGCATGGGCACGCCAGGGCCTCCAGCCACTGCAAACGAACTCCAGATGTGTGCGCCCCCTTGCGCATCTGGCCAACATGGGTCCTGGGGAATCGAGCCTCAAACATGGGTCCTTAGGCTTCACAGGCAAGGGCTTAACCGCTAAGCCGTCTCCCCAGCCCACCACTAAGGTTTTTTGAAAACATCTATCTTATTTATTTATTAGAGAGGGAGATAAGGAAAGAGAATGGGTGCACCAGGGTCTCTAGCTACTGCAAATGAACTCCAGATGCATGCACCACCTTATCCATCTGGCTTATGTGGGTAATGGGGAATTGAAGCTGGGTACAAATGCTTCACAGGCAAGTGCCTTAACCACTAGTCCATTTCTCCAGCCCTAATTTTTTTTAAAATTTAAATTAAATTTTTTATGTAGGCATTTTCAAATAGTTTGTTACTGTTGATTTTTCTCTCCTCCTGCCTACTCCGGCTCTTTACCTCCAGTTGTTCCTCCCATGTATTTTCTTTCATTCTGCTTGCATATCATTAGTACCCTTTTTGCCTGTCCCTTCCCCACTTCCAGCTCATTTCTTTACATTCATTTTTGGTTACAGTTTTCTGTTGATAGGTTTTATCCATAGTTACCCCCATATGTACATACTTACAGATATTACAAGCTAAGTCCTACATATCAGAAGAACATGCAAGATTGGTCTTTATGAGTTTGTTTAACTTCACTTAATATGATCCTTTACCATATCCATCTGTTTTCCTGCAAATTTCATAATTTCATGTTTCTAGAATTCCATTGCATATATGCACTGCATTTTTAGTATCCATTCACATGTTGCTGGGCAGTTGGGCTGTTTTCAATTCTTCCCTGTTATAAATGGAGCTGTAGCACACAGAGGTGTGCAAGTGTCCTGGAAGTAGAATGTGGGGTCCTTAGGATGCGTGGCCAGGAGAAGTGTGTCCGGGTTGTGTGGGAGGTCTGCTTCTAATTTTAAAAATAATTTTAATAGTATGTTAGCAAGTTTTAAGTTACAGAGGCCTGCTTTGTTTGTGTTGCCCACATTTACAGAGGGCTTCTCATTGTTCCCGTGCTGCCACTCAGTGCCAGCCTTTGGTGTGTGACTCCAGTGGATGCTGGAATCCACTCAGATGCTCTGCGCACTGGCAGCTTGAGAAAGAAAGCTGATGACAGATTCCGTCTTTGGGGTTTATAATGCTCTAAGGTTTCTTTCTTTTTTTTTTCTTTTTTTTTTTTTTACAAATTTGTTCTTTTTCTAACTTCATCCAGTTGTGTGTATGTGTGTAGGGCTAGGGATGGAACCCAAGGCCTGATGTGCCAGGTAAGTGCTAAGCCATTTAGCTGTATATCTCCATATACCTTTTTAAAATTTGTTATAAATTTTTCTTAGATTTTACCTCCAATGTATAATTAATTAAATATATTCTTTTAAAAATTAGTATTTTTGTCTGAAAACAAACTAATGCATAGCAAAATTCCTAACGCAAAGAGCTTTATTTTTCTTAAGCCGTTAACTTGCTAGTAATATTTGATCAACTCTTGTGTTTATGTTTTTTATGTTTTCTATATAACTATACTACATAGGTCTAAAAATAAAGAAATTTGGGGAATGGAATTTCAAAGGGGAAAGTGGGGGGGGAGGGTACTACCATGGGATATTTTTTATAATCATGGAAAATATTAATAAAAATTGAGAAAATTAAAAAAAACAATAATGTAAATACAAAAATAAAACTGGAAATGAGCTTGGAAAAAAAATAAAAATAAAGAAATTAACATTGATATAATGCTACCTTTTAGTCTTCAAATATCTTCTAATTTTTAATAATATCTTAATAACATTATTTTTAGAAGAATATAAGTTCAAAGTTACATTTACTTGTTATAAATCTTCATTTTCTTTCAAGATGAAATACATCTTCAAGCCTTTATTTTTATTCACAAATATTTTTATTTATTTGAGAGAGAGAAAGGCAGCAAGATAGAAAGAGAGAAGGGGGGGGAGTGGTGCATGCGAGCACTCCTGGGCCTCCTGCTGCTGCACATGAACCCACGTGCCAAATCACAGCCTGCCTCGGCCTTTCATGTGTTGGAATTCCAGGTGTGCAATGTCCTGCTTGGCCAAGAATTACTATTTTAAAAATGTATTTATTTATTTGTTTGCAAGTGGAGAGAAGGAGGATGAATATAAATGAGAATTGGTGGGCCAGAGTCTCTTGCCAAGATGCATACATCACTTAGTGCATCTGGCTCCACCTGGGTACTGGGGGATTGAACATGGCCTGTCAGGTTTACAAACAAGCACCTTTAACCACTGAGCAATCTGCTCAGCCCAAGAGTTACTATTTTTTTAATATTTATAATATATATATGTGCGTGTATATATATATATGTGTGTGTGTGTATATGTGTGTGTGTATATATATATATATACACATACATACATATATATATATATATATAGAGAGAGAGAGAATATCAATGGGCATACCAGGGCCTCCAGCCACTGCAAATGCCACCTTGTGCATCAGGCTTATGTGGGTCCTGGGGAATCAAACCTCAGTCCTTTGGCTTTGCAGGCAAACACCTTAACCACTAAGCCATCTCTGCAACTCTAGAGTTACATTTTTTTCCCCCCACTATAGATGAAGAAACCATGACATAAGAAGCTTATAGTCTTGTGCTAGAAAATGGTAGAGCTGAGATTTGGACCTAGGCAGTCAGACTATAGAGTGTCCTCTGATGTTCCATGCCACATACCATATCTTAACTGTTTACAGAGCTGCAAAATTCATTTTATGTTTACTAATCTATGAAGCATTAGTTTCATGTGTTATTTTTATGTATATTGTCAATACAGATTGAGTATCCCTAAATAGTAAATGCAAATCCAAAAAATGCTCCAAAATCTGAAATTTTCTGCACACCTATATGTGCACAGGTAAAATGAATTAGACCACTGCCAAGCATGGTTGCACATGCCTTTAATCCCAGCTCTCTGGAGGCAGAGGTAGGAGAATCTCTGTGAGTTTTGGGCGAGCCTGAGACTACATAGTGAATTCCAGGTCAGCTTGGCTAGAACAAGACCCTACCCTGAAAAAAACAAAACGAAACAAAAGTATATGTTCAGTGATTAAGAATAATGGATATATGTTGGGTGGGAAGTAGTGTAAAGTACAATTTCAATTTTTTAAAAAAAGTTAGTTTATTCCTTTAATTTAATTTTTTTTTTTTTTTGGAGACAGGGTCTCACTTTGTACCCCAGGCTTTCTTGGACCTCACTCTGTAGCCCAGTCTGACCTTAAACTTATGACTATCCTTCTATTTTAGTCCCCCAAATGCTATGAGCCACCATACTCAGTTTAATATTTGTTTTAAATTTGTCTTATTGTTAAATTGAGTTGATAGAAACATTTAAGTGTGGTTCTATATTTTAATTTAATGTATCTTGTTAGTTAATTTTTTAATGGATAACTAAAATTTAAAATCTACTTTGGCATTTATTTCTTTTTTAGTACTGTTAAGTAAAATCTATGTTTTATCAGTGCCTTAAGTGAGATTATGAACCCTGTCTGCTTAGGTATTACATTTTAAGAGGTTTATAGCAAAGAAAAGGTAGCTTTGTTGGTAGCATTTTTCCTGGTGTTCTGTGGAACTTCGCATGTCTGGTACATATTTAACATACGGTCTGATGGAACACAAACTGCTCTGTCCTTCCCTCCCCCGATTTTTTTTTTTTTTTTTTCTCAGCAAGAGACACCTTTTGAAAGACTTTCTTGCAGCTGTGGGCCACTGGAGTGTATTTGGGAATTTCAAAGCATCCCTCTGATCATGTGTTTATCTCAGGAATGCTGTGTCAGAAATCAGAACTCTCCTCATATCTTAAGAATTATCAACTCCCAAGCAATAGCTGGAAAGTTTAGAGTAACAGCTACGCGAGTGAACCCTTGCTGAAAGGCTGCCAGGTTGAGGGTCTTTGTGAGCAGAAAGGTGTTTGTGCTCATTCCCATGCCAAAATTCTTGCCCTTATCTAATTTGAAGATCCTCAGTGGCGATTAATGGATGCCAGGGATTGATCTTGATAAAGTTCAAGGGCTGGTCTGGCTTTTCAACTCGATCCTTAGGGACTAAAGTATTTAGCTAAAATGTTCTTTTCTCTTTTTGGGGACTTATTTGCATGGTAACTAAAATAGCAGTTGTGTTTGTGATTTTGGAAACACAGCTATGAACTAGAATTTCAAAACCTTACTTATCTGGAAAAAAATTATTGCTGCTTATTTGCTTATTGCTAAGTAATTGAAAGAAACTTTTTGTTTGTTTGTTTGTTTATTTATTTGAGAGCGACAGAGAGAAGGAGGCAGAGAGGGGGAGGGAGGGAGGGAGGGAGGGAGGGAGGGAGGGAGAGAGAGAGAGAGAGAGAGAGAGAGAGAGAGAGAGAGAGAATGGGTGCGCCAGAGCTTCCAGCCTCTGTAAACGAAGAGGTGTGTGCCCCCTTGTGCATCTGGCTAACATGGGTCCTGGGGAATTGAACCTCGAACTGGGGTCTTTAGGCTTCACAGGCAAGCGCTTAACCGCTAAGCCGTCTCTGCAGCCCTGAAAGAAACTTTTTAACTCCCTCATTTAGGCAAAAGGAAAAACAACAACACACCAAGCAGTGTTTTCATTTGCTGTTTGTGGGACTTAACTACCTCTTTCTCACATGTATAGTGGGGATAACAATGTTTATTTAGTACCAACTTTGTTGTAAGTCTAAATTAAATATTTCATGTGAATCCTTAGTATAGTTAGTACCTCTCAAAGTTTAAGTATTCACTAAGGATATTGAGTCTATAGAAAAAAAAAACCTATAAGTAAAGTTTTATCATCTTAGTATTTGTTTTTTAAAAATATTTTATTATTTATCTATTTATTTGAGAGAGATAGAGAAACAGAAATAGGCAGAGAGAGAGAGAGAGAGAGAGAGAGAGAGAGAGAGAGAATGAGAATGAACACTCCAGGGCCTCCAGCCACTGCAAAGGAACTCCAGATGTGTGTGCCGTCTTGTGCATCTGGCTTACATGAGTCCTGGGGAGTCCAACCTGGGTCCTTTGGCTTTGCAGGCAACTGCCTTAACTGCAAAGCCATCTCTTCAGCCCAGTATTTGGTTTTTTAATTAACAGTTCTGACAACTTACTTAACTGTCTTCACATTCTTTTTTTAACTAAATATTTTAGCCAGGTGTGGTGGTGCACGCCTTTCATCCCAGCACTTGGGAGGCAGAGGTTAGGAGGATCGCTGAAGTTCGAGGCCACCTGGAGACTACATAGTGAATTTCAGGTTAGCCTGAACTAAAGTGAGACCCTACCTTGAAAAAACAATTTATTTTATAAATTTATTTATTTATAAATAACATTCATAATAAACTAATATAATTAACATAATTAAATAAAAATATAAATTTATTTATTTAGTGGAGACACAGAGAGAGGCAGAGAGAGAGAGAAATAGAATGGGCATGCTAGGGCCTCCAGCCACTGCAAACAAACTCCAGACGCATGTACTACCTTGTGCATTTGGCTTATGTGGATATTGGGGAATTGAACCTTGGTCCTTAGCTTTGCAGGCAAGTGCCTTAACCGCTAAGCCATCTCTCCAGTTCTCTTCATGTTCTTGATGATAAAATACTAGAGGTACTTTTAGTTAAAATGGGTGGCATTACTAAAAATTCAGATAACTCTTTTCTAAATATTGAGAAGGATTTGCATTTTTGTTTTTTAAAACAGAAACTTAAGGACTGGGCAGTATAGCTAAGTGGTAGTATGTGTTTAGAATGTGTGAGATCCAGGCTTGAATCTCCAGTTTTTGGAGTAAAAATAAATGTAAGCTTCAGCCTGAGAAAGATTTCAGAAATATCTCTAGCATATTGCCTGGCATGTAGTTTCTCAGAGTGTGTGCTAATGCATGTCGCATTTTCTTTGTATTTTCCTAATATAATGCAAAATGCTTAGTTCTTGTGCTATCATTCCTAAGTAGTGGTAAGTTTAAATTTCTAGATTACTTTTTAAAATGAAGGGTGTGCATTATTAGAGTTATGCTAGACTATAGGGATGGACACGTTAGGTTAAAGACCTTTTATATTGAATGTTTTAGTCTTTCACATTAAAACTCTATAGTAGTAATGAAAATGGTGGTGAGTGAAAGTGAAAATATCCTGCTTTACGTGGGTATAGGAAAACTGAACTCAGGTTGTTTTAGGCTCCATAGGCAAGCACCTTAATTGCTGAGCCATCTCTCCAGCCAGAGTTTGCTTTTTTTTTTTTTGGTGATCCTCCTACCTTGGCCTCCCAGGTGCTGAGGTTAAATGTGTGCCCCCCCCCCCCATGCCTGGCCTGAATGTGCTGTTTTTAAACAGATTGTGTTCAGTACCAAGAAGCAAGCTTGTTAGAATTGTATCTTAAAACAATTTAAGTTTCTGAGCCAGCTTTCCTGGAACATGCCTCTAATTGCAGTAGTCAGGAGGCTGAAGCAAGAGAATTGGGAGTTAGAGGCTACCCTGGAAACAAACAACCAAAAGTTTGTTTCGAAAGTCTCTCACTTTATAATCCAGTTTTTTCTTTTAAAATGGAAAAACAGGGCTGGAAAGATGGCTTAGCAGTTAAGGCACTTGCCTTCAAAGCCAAAGGACCCAGTTTCAGTTCCCCAGCACCCACGTAAGCCCAGTGCAAAAGGTAGTGTATGTGTCTGGAGTTCTGTTTGCAGTGGCTGAAAGCCCTGATGTGCCCACTCTCTACCCCCCCATCTGCCTCTATCTCTCACTAAAATAAATAAAATAAAATGAAAAAATATGAATTAAGGTAAATAATATGTAAAATATCTGACTGTTCAGGTGAATATTGTGACCACATCATTATGATTTTTTGTAGTTAACATGAATCTAATTCATTCTTTCTTTAAAATTTTATTTTTTTATTTTTAGTTTTTTAAAAATATTTTTATTTATTTATTTGAGGGCAACAGAGAAAGAGGCAGAGAGAGAGAGAGAGAGAGGGAGAGAGAGAGAGAGAGGGAGAGAGAATGGGCGCGCTAGGGTCTCCAGCCACTGCAAACAAACTCCAGATACGTGCACCCCCCTTGTGCATCTGGCTAACATGGGTCCTGGGGAATTGAGCCTTGAACCGGGGTCCTCAGGCTTCACAGGCAAGCGCTTAACCACTAAGCCATCTCTCTAGCCCTATTTTTTTATGTTTTATTTTTATTCTTTTAGAGAAATAAAGAGAGGAGAGATAGAGAATTGGTGTACCAGGGCCTTAGCCACTGTAATTGAACTCCAGATGCTTGTGCTACTGAGTGGGCATGTGCGACCTTGTGCTTGCCTCATTTTTGTGCATCTAGCTAACATGAGACTTGTAGAGTAGAACATGGATCCTTAGGCTTCACAGGCAAGTGCCTTAACTGCTAAGCCATCTCTCTAGCCTTTAAAAAATGGCTGGGCATGGTGGTGCAAGCCTTTAATCCCAGTACTTGGGAGGGAGAGGTAGAATGATTGTCATGAGTTTAAAGCCACCCTGAGACTACATAGTGAATCCCAGGTCAACTGGAATTGAGTTAGACTCTACCTCTAAAAACTAATCTGTGCTTGTAATTTAATGTCCTCATCACTGATTAGATTTACCTCTTCCAGAACTTCTTGCAAGAGGAAGGACAAAGAATGTTCTTGACTCTGTGACTTTCTTCATTTACCACTGGGTGTTGAGGTTCATACATGGTGTTATGTTTATCAGCATGCTGCCTTGTTTTATTGCGCAGTACTATCCTATTGTCTATGTTTATCATCATTAAAAAAATCTCATTTTCTTGCATAGAGGACATTTGGTCCATTTCCAGTTTTCATCTACTTTAAAAACAGCACCAGTGGACATAATTATTTACATTTTTGTTTACTTAAGTTTTCTTGGAGGAACTCCTCGAAGTGTAATTGTTAGGTCATAGGGTGCATATATATCTAAAATTTTGATTATAGAAGAAGCAGATTATTTTCTGTGGTGCTGGGAATTGAATCCAGAGCTTCATACATAGGTAATGTTTTCACCACTGCGCTATGACCCTAGGGTACAATTTTACTGCCCTTAATATCATTTTATGTAGTTTCTATCATCACATACCTATTGTATGCATAAACTGGATTGTGATGGTTCTTTCTCTTATGAACAAATGTGAAAATGAATGCTCTGTATTTCTCTTTTACTTAATTATTATGAAGTCTAGGGGTTTTCTTACATACTGGCTTTATGAATTTTTGTCTGTAGAATGGAAAGCACAAATTATGCTTTGTATTATTTTGTGAATGTACCACCAGCACACACGTTTGTGTGTGCATGTGCACTCATACAGAGGTCATATCTGCTTCCCTTTAAGTCAATAATATTTATCTGATATAAGCTACCATGATTTAAGTACACCATTTTGGGTTGGGGGCTCAGGTGGCTGTTGCTTCTATTTTTTAGAGTATAGTTAACATTGGCAGTCACCCTTATAATGATGTGACACTAGCTACCCCAAGTACATTGAATAGGCCATGCCTAGCACAAGAGAACTTGATTTAATTGGTAACAGTGTTTGCCCTCTCATGATAGTCACTGAAGTAAAACAAAACCTATCTTGCTTTGTTCTAGGGTTTTGAAATTACGAAAATGTATTTTTAAAATACTGGCGTTAGGATCATTCCTACTTTTGAATGCATGTGTTAGAATCAAGTACCTAAGTAACTTTGTTTAAAAACAGAATACTTTAAAGCTATTAAGGGAATACTTGTAACTTACAGTTACAGTTTTGTCAACAAAAGATGTGATTAAATAAATTGAATGTTGAAGACTTTAGGATTATGGATAACGCCAGGTAATTAAAAGTAAGCACTGCTGTGGGAGCACATTGTATATCAGCTGTCCTCTTCAGCTCATTAACTGGGATTTTGCATGTTTATGGAGCCAACTTCAATTCAAAATGCCTTTTAAGTTATGTCTAAAATGGTCTTTTATTTACTCTTTTAGTATAAAGTATTACACTTTAATTGAAATTGGTTTATCATAAATATCTACATTTGAGTAACACACAACAAAACACCTTTAGTTACCTGATAATTTTACTTGTTTTGAGTTTGTGCATTGGTTTTCTATGCAGTATTATCAAGAGAAACCATCTTTGAGGTTTAAATATGTGAGTTACATATATGTTAGGAATTGCTTATGTGTTCATTTATTTTTAAGAATTTAAGTTTTTATGACTGCAAATTAGCAGTGCAATAAATTAAGCCTTGCATGTTATTGCTTTGATTTAAGTGCCAAAATTTTTTTCAGAAATTATTTTTGCTTACATTTTATATTAGAAAATTAAAGATAATTCTAAATTAAGAAAAAAAAATCTATTAGTTTTAAATGTTAAAATGGAATCTTGTTTTAATAGGACACCTGGTTTAGCCAAATTCTAGAAAAATGTTGAGGGCTGGAGAGATGGCTTAGCGGTTAAGCACTTGCCTGTGAAGCCTAAGGACCCCAGTTCGAGGCTCGACTCCCCAGCACCCACGTTAGCCAGATGCACAAGGGGGCGCATGCATCTGGAGTTCGTTTGCAGTGGCTGGAGGCCCTGGTGCGCCCATTCTCTCTCTCTCTCTCTCTCTCTCTATCTGCCTCTTTCTCTCTCTGTCTGTCGCTTTCAAATAAATAAATAAAAATAACAAAAAAAATTAAAAAAAAAGAAAAATGTTGAAATGCAGTTAAGTAGAAAGCATTGGAGAGATTTTATTCTAGAGTATACTGCACAGTAGAGAGAGGAACAAAGTTAAAATAAGTTGCCTTACTTTTTTTTTAGAAGTCCTCTAAACACTTTTTATTTATTTATTTATTTGAGAGAGAGAGAGAGATACAGAGATAGGCGGGGGGAGAGAGAGAGAAAATGAATGGGCGCTCCAGGGCCTCCAGCCCTGTGAATGAACTCCAGATGTGTGCGCCCCCTTGTGCATCTGGCTAACGTGGGTCCTGGGGAGTCGAACCTGGGTCCTTTGGCTTTGCAGGCAAGCACCTTAACGACTGAGCCATCTCTCCAGCCCAAGTTTCCTTACTTTTTATTGAGAAATGTATTTAATTAATTTAAGAGATATGTGTTTTAAAACGTTTTACCTTCTTTATTACAGAAGTGTTGTTGTTGCTACAAAAAAGTCATCAGTCTCATCCTCTGCACTTAGCACAAGTGCATCGGCCAATGCTGTGAGTGTGGTCTCCTCAGCAGATCCCACTCAAGCCTCAGATGTTGGGCGAGAGTCACCCGGTGAGTTATTTCAAAGATGTCAGCAAAGAAGTTTCTCAGAAACCATTTTAGCAAGGTTCAAGTTATTTATTCCAATTTTAGTTTATATACTGCTGAAGGGAGCACATTAAGTTATTTATTTATTTGCATGTATGTGGGGGGGGGTCGTGCATCAGGATCTTCTGTTAAAAACTGACACTAGATGCTCGCACCACTACTTGTGGTCCAGCAGGCTTTGCAAGCAAGTGCCTACCACCAAGCTGTCTTCCCAGCCTCCATTTTTTTCTTTTTGTTAATTTTATTTTATTTTATTTTTTATTTTTTGTTTTTGGTTTTTCGAGGTAGGGTCTCACTCTAGCCCAGGCTGACCTGGAATTCACTATGGAGTCTCAGGGTGGCCTCGAACTCACGGCGATCCTCCCACCTCTGTCTCCTGAGTGCTGGGATTAAAGGCGTGCGCCACCATGCCCAGCTTTGTTAATTTTATTTTTATTTATTTATTTGAGAGCAACAGACAGAGAGAGAAAGAGGCAGATAGCTAGAGAGAGAATGGGTGCGCCAGGGCCTCCAGCCACTGCAAATGAACTCCAGACGCATGTGCCACCTTGTACAGCTGGCTTACGTGGGTCCTGGGGAATCAAGCCTTGAACCAAGGTCCTTAGGCTTCACAGGCAAGTGCTTAACCACTAAGCCTTCTTTCCAGCCCACTCATTTTTTTTTAAAATAAAGCTATAGAGTTTCTGAACTATATTACTGTTGATTGCTTATTAAATTCCTGAATAAATTTGAGTAAAATTAAAAACACATAACACAAAATCAAAGATAATATTTATCTTTAATATTTATCTAATATTTAATATTACTCACTTAAACCTAATTGTGCTTTATTAAATGCTATTTTAGGAAGGTGGATAAATAAATGTGTGAATGACTCATAAGACTATTGTTTTTCTTTTTGTGTGCACTTGAGAAGATACCAACAGTGGCTTAAGTTTTTTTTTTTTTTTTTTTTGGTTTTCTGGGGTAGAGTCTCACCAGCTCAGGCTGACCTGGAATTCACTACGTAGTCTCAGGGTGGCCTTGAACTCATGGTGATCCTCCTGCCTCTGCCTCCCAAGTGCTGGGATAAAAGATCTGTGCCACTACGCCCAGCATGGCTTAGATTTTGATGACATGGCTTTTTAAAATGTGGTTGTTGGGCTGGAGAGATGGCTTAGCAGTTAAGCGCTTGCCTGTGAAGCTGAAGGACCTCAGTGCTCGTTTCCCCAGGACCCACATAAGCCAGATGCACAAGGTGGCGTATGCTTCTGTAGTTCATTTGCAGTGGCTGGAGGCCTTGGTACACCCATTCTCTTTCTGTCTATCTGGCTTTCTCTGTCTGTCTGTTGCTCTCAAATAAATAAATAAAAATGAACAAAAAAATGTGATTGTTGATTGTCAGATGTTTACATAATATGCTTTTGAAATTAGTCTTGAGACAGGAACATTGTTCTGAAGTACTGCATCATTCAAGCACTAGCCATATATGTACAAAACTTTTTACAGTAACTTAATTCTTGCCCTTTTCTCCTTCCCGATTCCTTCCTAGTATAAGTGTGTTAATTACTGGGTGCCAGTAATGTGTGTTGACTGGAAGCTTAGTGGTAATACAGGAACACTGGAAGAAATTTACAGTATCAAAATAACCAGGTTAGGAAAATATGGTGTCATTTCATTTCAGTAGCACTTTCTGTAATGTTGTACTGGTTGATTAAGAAAATATACTAAGGTATTGCAATCCCAAAAGGACTTATTATAAGTATATATGAAATTACTGAAAAAAATGAAGGATTTTGAAGGAATGCCTTGATGGGCATGATCAGAAATGATGCTTTTACATATTTTGGGACAAATTATGCAATGATTCCCTCTTTTCTTGTTCTTTTTTTGGGGGGGGGGGAAACTAGTAAATATCAGAGACTTTGGATGTTATTATGAGATTTGCTAGCAGTCAGATTTTTATATCGTTACTTAAACCTTGTTTCCTCTTTTATTTTCTTTGAAAATATGCATTAAGAAGAGTATTTGTGAGTACCTTGTCCTTTGGTGGGTGTCAATCACCCCTTTTTAAGGAGCATTTGCCATTTTTTGCTATTAAAAAACCTATAGAAACTAAAATTTGAAATCTTTACCTAAATTAAAAGGTTTATACATGCTAATTATAAACTTAATAATGTATACTACTACAACTTATAAATTTGAAAATCATCTGTTTCAAGCTAAATTATAAAATCACTTTGACAATATTTCAAGAGGGAAAACAAGGATCTCACACAAAGTTGATACCCTTTATGTTGGGGGGATTATATTGCAGAACTGCTTTTTAATCATATTGCATGTGAAATTTAGAAGAACATTTTTATATTAAGAATCTTTAAACCCTGTATTTATAAAGATATATTTTATAACATATGTATTATGTGTAATTATATAATGTAGCAAATTCCTATTTGTATCAATGAACTACAGATCAAATATTTTTTTTTAAGCAATAATGTATTAGTAAATTTCAATAGCTTTTTTTTGTTGTTGTTGATGACTCACTGTAAAACTTAGCAGTACAGTCATCTCCAGGTACAAAGTGTGAGTCAGCAAAGATTTAGTTACCTAGACTACAATTTGCTGTTCTATGTTAGTGTGCCACCATCCTTTCAAGTATGCTGTGTACGTCTATACCATACTGCAAAGTGTAAGTGATTAAAACACAGTTGAGTCTAGCTCAGCAAAGAATCTAAGTCTGTGACATTCCTCAGTAATTTATATGCTGAGTGTTTGCTAGCTTGCAAAATTTAGCAATATTACCACTTTCTAAAATATCAGGCCACATTCTATCAGAGCCCTGTACATTATTAATTGGTAAGTACTTCTTTAATGTTAGTGGAAAACCCCAGAGTCATAACCTTCTTTGCTTTGTATAACATTTAGCCCTGGGGGCTTATCTTTATTCAGTCAATAAAAGTTGTATTTATTTAATGAGAATTTTTCTGGGCAAATATAGTATCTCCTACAGAATTAACTGATCCAAGACACAGATACACACACACACACACACACACACACACACACACACACACGCTCACACCCGCCCGCTGTCATACACACATGCAGTGTAGTGGAGTTTAAGGATTAAAAATTGGCATTTGATTTAATGATTCTTTTTTGCAAGGGGCATTAGTTATTTCCATCTCGAGGGACCTTGAATAAACAATTGTCTACTCCCTGGGTAGATGCTAGACAGATGATCTATTTGCATTTCCCTTTTTGTTCTTTTGAATGTCTGGAAAACTGTCAGTTTGAGGGAGCCAGTTTATCAGTACACAGATAAGGAAAAGATAAGTTCTTATCCTTCCACATGTTGGAAGTTGCTTCTGCATTTACATGTGTTGAAAACATTTAATGTTAAATTAATCTGTAAAGAATTTATCACAAATATAGTTTTACTTCAAAATACAGAACAGTTTTGGAAATTAAACATGCTATAGGAATGGTTTGCTGTTCATATAATTTTTTGTAACCATTTTGCGTAATTTATTCATCATTGTTAGACAGCTATTTATGACTTAAAAATACCATCTTGTAAAAATCACTTTTTGTTTGTTATATTCTCTTAAGAGTAGAAATATTGGCATTCTTCTAGGGTAGTATTAGGAAATACTTTTGTTTCATTTGAGGTGAACAGTATTTTTACTCTTTTTCAGTTGTTTTTCCTAATACTAGAAAATGAGCAGAGGTTTGTGCATACAAGAGAAAAGCTCTATCCTCAACTCACCTTTTTCAATTTTTTTTGTGTGTATTTGTGTTAGGTGTGTGTATGTAGGTTTGCATGCATGAGTAGGCCAGAGGTCAACATCTAGCTTCTCCCTCTCTTGCTCTTCACCTTATTTATTGAGACTGGGTCTCTCATTAAACCCCAAGCTAATCGATTTGGCTAGTCTAGCTAGCCAGCTTCCCCAGGGATGTGACTGTCTCTGCCTCATGAGTGAGGGCTGGGATTATAGGCATGTGGCACCACAGCAAGCATTTATGTGGGTGCTGGGGTCTAAATGCAGTCCTCACACTTGCTTGGCCATTGCTTCACTGACTAAGTAATTTCCTTAGTGCTCTTTTTTCAAATTTTAAAGTACATTTCAGCTCTTCAAAATTAGGATCAGACCCTGGCGTGGTGGCACACACATTTAATCCCAGCACTTGGGAGGCAGAGGTAGGAGGATCACCATGAGTTCGAGGCTACCCTGAGACTCCATAGTGAATTCCAGGTCAGCCTGGGCTAGCATGAGACCCTACCTCAAAAAGCCAAAACAAACAAACAAACAAAAATTAAAATCAGGACTTTGAATGTAGCAAGTGGGATCTGGATTCAGTTTTAGTATCACAATTTTTAAAAATTAGGATCTAACATAACAAAAGCTAATTTTACTTTATAGATTTTCCCATTTTGTGGAGGATTTGTTATTTCTGTTCTCTACATTTAAGTAGATAATCATAAAAGTTCAGAAAGGGGGCTGGAGGGATGGTTTATCGGTTAAGGTGTTTGCCTGCAAAGCCAAAGGATCTCGGTTTGATACCTCAGGACCCACGTAAGCCAGATGCACAAGGGGGCGCATGCATCTGGAATTCATTTGCAGTGGCTGGAGGCCCTGTTGCGCCCATTCTCTGCCTCTCTCTCTCTCTCTCTCAAATAAATAAATGAAAATTTTTTTAAAAGTTAAAAAAAAGGTTCAGAAAGAATAACCATTACATTTTAAAGAAAATATCTGTTCTAATTAAAATATACAAATGGTGCTTAAGAATGACTACTTGCTAAAATACTGCAAACTATTTATTATATATTTTTATTTATTATCTTTACTTTTCTTTTTGAGGGAGGGTCTCATTGGCTTGCCCAGGTTTGCCTTTAACATCTGGTACTTCTCCTTTAGCTTCTCCAGTACTGGGGTTATAGGCATGGGCCACCACACCTAGCCCTGTGGTATTTACTAATCTATAACAATAGAAGGCAATGACTAGCCATTGTTCAAGGACCACCTTACTGTCAAGAATCTAGAAAATGGAGTTAGACTTGTAACTCAGTTGTTAGAGTGCTTGCCTAGTATGGATGAATCCCTGGGTTCAGTCCCTAGAGCCACACCTATGTATTGATTTTCCCAAGGGTTCCTGGAAGATATTTCCTCTGGAGGCCTCCTTTCCAAGGGTTAGCTCAGGAGTGGTGAATGTAGCTGGCAATTTCTTGGACTTTGATGACTACAGAAAGTGAACAAAAGGAAAGGGCCTGTTCAAATGGACTTAAGTTTGTCCCTGAAGACAATTAATACCTGGAATAATGTACATCTTATCATGAAGAAGTAGGTTGTCCACAAAAGCAAACAGCTCAAATGAAAAGTGGTCTAAAAAATGTAACAGAGCTTCCCAAAGAAAGAAATACAAATGGCCTATAAATATTTTTAAAAGTGCTCACTATCCTAAACTATCAGGGAAATGCAAACTAAAACTACTGTGAGATTCCATCTCACCTCTGTTGAAATGGCTTTCATTAAAACGAATAACAGCAACTGCTGGCGGTGGTGTGGGGAAAGAGAAACCCTCATTCACAGTTGATGGGAATATAAATTAGTGTAGCCACTACAGAAAACACTGTGGAAGTTCCTCAAAATGCTGAAAGTAGCACTACCATATGACACAGCTATACCACTCTTGAGCATTTTCTCAAATGACTCTACACCCTACAACAGAGGGCTTATTGCTCTGCTGTTCATAATAGGAAGGGGATAGAATCAGCTTTGGTACCCACCAATGGAGGAGTGGATAATTAAGATGTGTGTATGTATACATACATACATATATATTTGCATATATATGTATGTATGTATACATGCACATATATATATATAGACATATATTTCCATGTATCTGTACATAATATATAATGGAATTTAAAATATTAAGCCATAAAGACAAGTAAATTATAAAATGTGCTTGATGAAACTGGAAAATACATTAAATGAGGTAAGTCAGGTACAGAAAGACATATATCACATGTTCTTTCTCCTATGCAGATCCTGTGTTAGAACCTTTATATATGCTTGTTATTGTGAGAGAGACTCTGGAGATGTTACAGAACTATGAAGGATGAGAAGGGAAAAAATGAGACTTCAACGGGAGAATTATAGGGAACATAGCAGATCTTAAGTGATATGAAAGTTGAATACGGGTTCCTGGGGGCGAGAAGGTGAAAGCAGGGTAGGGTGCAGAGAGAAGGGGCGTCAGAGGAGAGATGGAGGGTTAACCAAAACAAATCAACAGTTTTAAATAAAACACTATATTATAATAGAAAAACACTCCTACTTGGATATTTCCTTTATTCACTGTTGTTTATTTGTTTTTATTTACAAATAGAGTTTTCCTATGTAGCCCAGGCTAGCCTCAAGGTTGTGCTCCTTCTGTCTCAGCTTTCTGAGTGCTGGGATTATAGACATGTGCCACCATGTAGTTTTTTTTTTTTTTTTTTCTTCAGAGAGACCGGGTCTGGTACCTTTCTTAGTTCACTTCTTTCTGTCCCTAACTTCATGTAAAGAGCTTGTTAATGTGATCCAAACAATGACTGCCAGGTCTACATATTTCGGCTGAATACTCCAACGTTACTCTTTGCAAGAAGGGAGACGACTTGCAGTGGGAAATAACGATTGTTAGAGGATTTGAGCTTGTATATTAGGGGAATTTTGTGAAAAGTCAAGAAAGTAAGGCTTCTGGGTTAAATACTGTCAGCAAGGAGTGATCCTTTAACTAGATATTGTGATGGTATCTAGAAGCAGAGAAAGCTTGATTGAGGCTTCAAGTATAGTTTGCAAAGAAATAACAGTCCTTCCTATTGGGGTTTGGGATGTTCGATCATTTTCTCATTTGGACCAAGTTCATGCTTTCGTTTGTGTTGCAATGTGAATAGAGACTAGTGATTTTTTTTTTGTTTGTTTATTTAATTGAGAGCAACAGAGAGAAGGAGGCAGAGAGAAGAGAGAGAGAGAGAGAGAGAGAGAGAGAGAGAGAGAATGGGCGCGCCAGAGCTTCCAGCCTCTGTAAACGAACTCCAGATGCGTGCGCCCCCTTGTGCATCTGGCTAACGTGGGTCCTGGGGAATTGAGCCTCGAACCGGGGTCCTTAGGCCTCACAGGCAAGCGCTTAACTGCTAAGCCATCTCTCCAGCCCAAGACTAGTGATGTTTTTATGTTTATTCTTCATGGTCGTAGTCATTTTTGTGTGATGTTACTATTTTGTGAAATTGTTTATCCTCAACAAGAAACCACAAGGGTTTTTGAGAAATTTGTTTTATTTTATTTTAATTTTTAATTTTTTTTTTTTTTTTTTTTTTTTTTTTTAGAGAGAGAGAAAGAGAGAGAATGCGAATTGGAATGCCAGGGCCTCAGCCACTGAAATTAAGCTGCAGATGCTCTTGCCAGCTAGTGGGCATGTGCAACCTTGTGCTTGCCTCATCTTTGAACATCTGGCTAATGTGGGATCTGGAGAGTCGAACATGGGTCCTTAGGCTTCGCAGGCAACGCCTTAACTTCTAAGCCATCTCTCCAGCTCTCCAGTTCTACTGTTAACATCACGCCTGCCTGGTAGTGCCAGGGCAATCCCTGAATGTCAGAGGGTTGCTTCTCTCACTTCCAGTCTCAACTTCCTTTCAGTCTACAGTTTAGATAAACATTTATTCTGCATTTTCTGTCCACACCATTTTGTCCTCCATTGATGCTTTCAATATATTCATGGAAAAAAAATTAAAAAATATGAGGCCTCTGATGGTGCACAACTTGTAGGATTCTGTTTATCAGCTGTGTGTATCTGTGTTTACCTTCTTGTGTTTACTACGTTTCTTGGCTTTGCTTCATTAAGAATTGTGATGTGGGACTGGAGAGATAGCTAGTTGTTAAGGAGCTAGTCTGTGAAGTCTTAAGGACCCAGGTTTGATTCCCCAGTACCCATATAAGCCAGATGTACTTGGGGGCACATGTGTCTGGAGTTCATTTGCAGTGTCTACAGGCCCTGGCAATACATTCTCATTCTCTCTTTCTCTCTCTGCCTCTTTCACTCCCCCCCGCTCAAGTAAATAAATAAATAAAAATACTGGTTTTAGAAAGCAAAAGAGAAGGGGGGGAAGGAGGGATGGGGGAAAGAATGGATAGGAATATGAATGAATGGGTACACCAAGGCCTCTTGGCACTGCAAATGAATTCCAAGTGCACAGTGTAGCTTTATTCATCTGGCTTCACTTGGTACTAGGAAATCAAACCTGAGGCCATCAGCTTTGCAAGCAAATGCCTTTAACCACTGAACTTTTATCTCTGCAGCCTAATTGTTACACTTTAATATTATCTAAATCATAATGGATGTTTGAAAAAAAATGTAATGCATTTTTGTTTTTTATTTTTCTATTTATTCATGAGAGAGAAAGAGAAAGAAAGAAAGAAAGAAAGAAAGAAAGAAAGAAAGAAAGAAAGAAAGAAAGAAAACCAGGGCCTGCTGCTACTGCAAATGAACTACAGATGCATGTGTTACTTTGTGCATGTGCCTTTACGTGGGTATTGAGGAATCACACTTGGGCCATCAGACTTTGCAAATAAGCACATTTAGCCACTGAGCCATCTTTCCAGCCTTGTGATACATTTTTGTTGGCTATTTTAAGGATGTGGTATTTGAATCCTTGTACTTAAAATGAGAAAATTCCTGCCAATGCTTATTTTTCTTTTATAGGGAGTAGATCATCCAATTCAAAATTGCCCTCAGTCCAAACAGTTGGTTCAGTTCCACAAGATCCCGTTTCAAACATGAGGTATTTAAGTTATCAACTTTGATACTGTGATATATGAATTTTAATGACCCTTTCAACTCCCTTCTTCCTTTTCTCCCTCCCTTCCATTTTCTCTCCCTCCTTTCCCCTCTCCTCTGCTTCTGTTCCTCTGTCTTTTCCCCTCCCTTTCTCCCAAGAGTATAAGAAGATGTTGTTGAGAGTTGCCTATTTGTAATAAATAGTAGATGCTACATGCATAACTAATATTTATTTATATAAGTCGTGGCTTATATTTAAAATTAATTATAAATTGACAACTTGGAATTCATTGTTCCTTTCTTTGAAATTGCTGAAATCATATTAGCCAATCTAAGAAAACTGCAATAATTCTGAATTGTAGATAAATATTTACTTCTACTTAATTTGTTTAGTTTGGAATGTATATATTCTAATCTAAAAATTTGGGAATATGTTTTTATCTAGTAGAGCCTTAGTAGACAGAAGGTTCTTGATTTTCTTATGCACACCTGGCAAAATCTGTGTCACCCCACAAATGTAAGCAAGAGGATGTCTCCAGAAGACTAAAGGTTTGTGAGGCACACAGAGAAGATCCTATAGGAGATGGTTACTGACAGCAGAATCTTCATCAGTTTGTTTTGATAATTCCAGTGGGAACTACGTTGCTGGTAATGTGAGCTGGAAGTCCTCCTCTTATTAGCCATGATGAGCAGTGATAGTGGCTGTATGCTGGTTTGATTTGTAAAGCTCTGGATACTTCCTAGTGTCTTCAAATTCAGGGGGCCTATTTGTTTTTCTTTAACCTTGCTCAATATACACATTTATGTGTGCATGAAAATACATAGTCATGCAAAGGTGTTAATATGTTTATTAAAATCCTTGTAAATGTATCTGTATAGTCTATGGTTTCCCAATGAAGAATCATGTAGGCTGCATTAGAAAGAAATTGTTATACCTTCAATAAAAAAGAGTATGAACTGCTTCTTTTTATAAAAGTTTACCAGGTCTTTACCTTTGCCTCTGACAATTTAGAAACGAACAGGTGGTTCTTGAACTGAGGGTGCCGATGGCTGAGTAGAGACGTCTGATGAAACCTTGTGTGGCTCAGGTTACAGTGGAACTACAAAGCTGGTCACTGTGACTTTCTGCGAGCACGAATGCTCGTGTTAACCAAGTTGTCTTTCAGGGCTTGGAGTAGAAAAATAACGTAAAAAGAAATGTTCCAGATACAAGGACTATAGTGCCTAGCAGTAGTGCATCTTTTCGTCACTTTATCTTTCATATAATTTTATACTTCTATGGAAATAGTCACTTTATTGATTTATTCTACTAACTTTCCATTTCTGTTAGTATTACAGAGAGGCTTGAACATGCTTTGGAAAAAGCGGCCCCTCTTCTGCGAGAGGTTTTTGTGGATTTTGCACCTTTTCTTTCTCGAACACTGTTGGGTAGCCATGGACAGGAATTGCTTATAGAAGGAACAAGTAGGTGATTTTTCTCGATTCCCTCTTAATTTATTTACCTTTCAAGATTATTCACTTAGATGAAGAATAAGAGATGTATAGGTCCTTTTTAATTCAAGCATTTCTATCTTTGATGTAGTCCTTCCATCGTGTGTGTCTTTTGAAGAGTATATTACAAGTCTGTTCTATTGTGTTATAAATCTTTATTAGTGATTTTGGTGAAATAGACAATTGTATGTTATACCAAAGAACTAATATTCACTATTCCTTTGTTGGAAATTGAATTCAGCACCTTGCACATGTACATGCTCAGTGAGTAGTCCATCAATGAGTTCTGTCCCCAGATTAACATGATTCTCTTGTTTTAAAGACAAGAGTCTTAGCTCAGGCTGGCCTGGAACTCAGTGTCTTGCCTAGAGTGACCTTGAACTTCTGATGCTACTCCTTCTAGCTAGCAAATGCTAGGGTTATAGTTGGGTGCTGCCATGCCTAGCTTATGTGGTGCTGGGGACTAACCCAGAGCTTTTTGCATTCCAGGCAAACTCTCTATCAACTGAACTATATTTCTCCTCTTCTCTTCTCTTCTCTTCTCTTCTCTTCTCTTCTCTTCTCTTCTCTTCTCTTCTCTTCTTTCTTTCTTTCTTTCTTTTTTTAATGCAAGAGAGAGAGAGAGAGAGAGAGAGAGAGAGAGAAAGAGAAAGAATTGGCACTCCAGGGCCTCCAGCCATTGTAATCAAACTCCATGTGCCACCTTGTGTGCATGTGCAACCTTGCACACTTGCGTTACCTTGTGTGTCTGGCTTATGTGGGACTTGGAGAGTTGACCATTGGTCTTAGGCTTCATAGGCAAGTGCCTTACCACTAAGCCATGCCCCCGCTCTATTTCCTTTCTTTTTTTTTTTTTTTTTGATGCAATTAAGTTAGCTTTGAGGTAGAGAAGTGGAGAGACTAGTGTCACATGGTTTTACTTGAACTCAAGATCCATAGACACAACATATTTTCACATGTTAAGACTATGGAGTGCATTATTGGTTTCTGTTAGGGTTCTAGTGTACAAGTCAGTAGAGGTAGCAGTAGTAGCATATGTGCACATCATTCTCCAGTGACGAGGTCTCTTCTAGGTCACTGTCTCAACGCAGACACCAAGCAGAAGATTGCTGAGAGGCACTGCCTCTTTAGTACTTTCTTGTTTTATTTTATTTTATTTTATTTTTTTCACTTTTCTTTCTTGCGTGGGGCATTGTATAGTGAGTACCTTCAAGATAAGAGAAGGTGGTTCATTGAGTTAAAGGAAATGTAATCCTGAATTTTCTCAGCCAGCAAAAACCAATTCAATAGAAGATAGTTTATTAAACAATTAGTTCTCTTTAAGAACTTAAGATCTGGGTGTGGGGTACATCCCTGTAGTCCTAGCAGTTGAGGTGCAGGTGGGAAGCTCAGAAGTTCAAGGCCATTCTGGCTACATGACCTCCCAACAGGTCTGAAGTCTTCCTCCTACTCTTCCTCTTTGGACAGTCCTCACAGGGGCTGCAAGGATGACACATGGCTCCATGCTTTTCTTAAGAGTTTGACGGTCATATTTCTCTATTCGTTCACATACACTAAGCTGAATGATGTGTACGTTTACTTTCATAAAACCTCAGCAACAACTGACAAGAAAAATTTAATAGATTAACTTCAATGTACCAACTTGTACCCCAAAACTAGATATTTTTACAGTGAAGCTAGAGAGCTTCACTTATTGATGATACAGATTTATATTTTCCAATATACTTGGATTCTGTTGCTTATAAGACTTGCCTTGCCTTTGATCATCATTGGTGGTTGAGGACAAGATAGTTATAGTCTGCTCAAGCTCAATGACCCTGGGAAGATGTTCTTACCTCTCCTTCAGTGCATTTAATTTCACTGCATGTTTTTAGCTACCTCATTAGTTATTGTGCAACTTTAGATGAACAACCAAGGAATTTCTTTAAAAAGTTGTAAAGCAAACACAAGTTTTAGGTCAGTTAATATTTTGAGATACCTGTATCTGAGTGTTGACTCTGGGGCATCAGAACTTTATTTAATGCATAAAATGTCTGTGTTTAAGTATTAAGCTTTCATTAACAATTTCTTTCTGCTTCAGTATATATAGAGTTGGTGATGAGCAATCTCAGTTCCAGGCCCAGAAGTAGCAGTGGGCTTATTTGAAAATGAAATTTCTAGTTTTAGATATATTTAATTTTTAGTGTCAGTTTATTTAGCAATGGTCAGTTTGATGAAATGGTAATGGACTTTTATATATCAGGTAACATATTTTATTTTATTTTATTTTATTTTATTTTATTTTTTTTATTAGTCAGTTCTGTATTCAGCAAATACAGTCAGTTTGGTACCATTATTAGGCTCATCCGTGACCTACCCCCTCCCCTTGGCCCCTCCTTGTTGAGGTATGCGGGTCATGCATTGTGGAGTTAGCCCACAGTTATGGGTAAGCTAAATGTCTCTGCATATCATGACCCAACATGTGACTCTGACATTCTTTCCGCCCCCTCTTCCGCAAAATTTCCCTGAGCCATGTTGGGTTCATTTTTGGTCTGCTTCAGTGATGAGGTGTTGAGGGCCTCTGAGGCTCTGGCTCTCTGATTTGGTAGGAGTTGATTTCAGGTAACATATTTTAAAAGAATCAAAACTAGGAAATGAAATAGTCCATATTAAAGGTCTGTCTCCTGATTTTTAAATCAGTTATTGATTTTTAGAACCCCCCTTGCCCCCACCCCAATTCTGCAGAGGGTCTTCTTCAGTGGGGATTACTGGTATTCATTGAAGGGACTGAGAGACTCAGACAGTCTGGGGGAGGGGTGACAAACAGTGCCACAGGCTATTCCCACCCACTCCAAGGCTCTTACAGTCTTTCCATCCCCTCTTCTGCTATGCTCCCTGAACAAGCAAGTTAGAGATCTGATTTAGTGTTGAGTAGTTCTCTCTGTAACCTCTGGATCTCTGTTGTGATGAGGTTTGAGTGACCACAGTGTCTGTTTCCCTCTTCCTGGAACTGGTTTTCTGGCTAGCCAAGAGAGGTGTATTCATGTCACCACTTCCTCTGTAATGAGTTTTGGGCCTGGGCAGATGAGATGGAGGTGACCCATCTCATTCTCCTCATTTTTGAATCACATATGGAACAGTTTTTAAGTGGTATGTCCACTTAGGAATTATGATTTTTTTTTTCACCCAGAGTTCATATTGTTTTTATGGTACCAGTGTCCTTAAGACAGGCAACTGAGTGTTAGAGGAGTAATACCAGGTCTCTTGTGTCCCCTGAAGTCCTTTTGAACAGATTCTCTACCTTGTTCTCCAAAAATCCTACTTCCCGCCCCAAAACCATATTAATTATTCAAATAAAAGTTTTTCCTATTGGTTTTCTGGCCACCCAGCTGATATCTTTGTTTGTCTGTCTGTCTTTCTCTCTCTGTCTGACTGTGTGTACATGCAAGCATGCATGCGCATACCCACACATTTTATTTTTTCCCCTTGAATCTTTCTATCAACTAGGTAGTCACTATCAACCTTCCCCTGGTTTACCAGTCTGTATTATTTGAAGAAAGACTGAAATGAATAGATGTGTGCGTGCGTGCGTGTGTGTGTGTTTCATATATATTTATTGAAATATCTTCTATGTTTGGTAACAGACAAATGACATTTACAAGTCTTTCTAAGTTTGTCCAGCTCAAGGTCCTTTAGATCTGTGTTCATTTTATGTATAGATACAAAAGGCTCCAGGTTAGAATATTGTAGAAATTCCGTTTCCTTTGGAATAGAGCCATACTTGTTAATGATCTAATTGTGGAAAGTTTTGCATTAAGGAGTCAATCAGAAGTACTTATATATGGGTTATGTCTTATGGTAAATGACTAGGTTTTCAGACCAGCAGAGGGCCATGCCAGCAGAGAGAGAGAGAGACTGAGTGTTGGTCTTGCCTTTTCCTTCATTTCCTCCTTTTCAGCTTTAGGCTGAGGAGTTCTGCTCCTCTTAGCCATGCAGAAACCACACTTTGGTTTATGGCCTACTTACCTAATGTAACATAGAGCTATTCTGTAGCTGTTTATTTTTTATTTTTATTTATTTGAGAGAGAGAGAGAGAGAGAGAGAGAGAGAGAGAGAGAGAGAGAGAGGAGAGGCAGGAAGATAGAGAGAATGGGCACACCAGGGCCTCCAGCTGCTGCAAACAAACTCCAGATGCGTGCACCACCTTGTGCATCTGGCTTACATGGGTCCTGGGGAATTGAACCTGGGTCCTTTGGCTTTGCAGGCAAGTGCCTTAACCACTAAGCCATCTCTCCAGCCCTTGTAGCTGTTTTTTTTTTAATATTTTTAAAAACTTTTTATTTTATTTTATTTATTTTATTGTGTGTGTGTGTGAGAGTGAGAGAGAGAGAGAGAGAGAGAGAGAGAGAGAGAGAGAATGGGTGCACTAGGGCCTTCAACTGCTGCAAACGAACTTATGATCCACCTCGTGCATGTGGCTTACATGGGTCCTGGGAAATCAAACCTGGGTCCTTTAGCTTTGCGGGCAAGTGCCTGCTAAGCCATCTTTCCAACCCTGTAGCTGTTTTGTTATTGTAGTGCTAACACTGAGACAAGTGATAACTTTTTTAGAATATGATGTGAGTAAACAGCCTATTTGTAAAGCTGCAAAATGCCAACATGTGCCATCAGTAAACACAGGGAAGAAGAGCTAAAGAACTTGATGGTTAAGGTAGGGGGTGAATGAGCAGAATACCTCTAATGGAGATAAAAGCAAGAGTATTATTTTAGGGCCCACCAGGAATTACTTCAGATATTACATGCTGGAACCTAAACTTGTGTTTGCGTAGAAAACTGTAGAATTGACAGCAGTAATTTTTTAGCCATTATAGCATAATTTTTTCAGTTATTTAGTTCTTATAATTGTTGACATTATTTTTTATGGCATTGGCTGCATCATGTTCTTTAAAGTCCTTTAAATTTTATTAGTAATTAAAACTAAAGAACTCTTTATATGAATATTAACAATATAAAAGGTTCCTAAGGATATTTTCAGTTAATCACAATAAAACATAAAGGAGAAATGCACATGAATTAATTTATGAGAAATGAGGAATACATAGCAGACAACTGCTTGCATTTCTGTTAAGGTTTAGTGTGAGGTCAGAGGCCAAGGTACTAATAAGAGTGTTTGGGATGTCTGCTGCCATGAAGCAAAATGGAAACTTGATTGATAGCTGGAGGGCTGAAGGGAGAGAGTGTGGTGGAGAAAGCAGAGGTCAGGGAACCATTTCCCTTTTCTGCATGTATTACGTTCAACCCTCTCGGAAACAAAATGTAGATGATTGTGATCAATATGGCATGTGTTGTGCACATTTCTATGAGTATTGTAAAATGTCATTATATATGAAGCGATAATAAATGTGTCAGTATTTTGAGAGCTGGAATAGTTTACAGAAAAGAAGTGCTGTTAGTTTTGATGCCAAGTTTAAAGTAATAGGTAGTACTTTGTTTATAATCATGTGGTCAAATGTGTGCAAGTATAGTTCTTAGCACAGTGTTAACATTTTCTTAAAATTCTACTTCAGACAAAATAGTATAAGATATGGATCTCTTACGTTTGTTTCCCTACTTTGTGATTTTCAAAATCATTCTCTTTAAAATAGGTCTGGTTTGCATGAAGTCTAGTAGTTCCGTTGTGGAGTTGGTTATGCTACTGTGTTCCCAGGTGAGTACAAGATTAAATGTTGAAATCGGTAATTTTCATGTAAATTTGTTTGGATGGGAAGTTATACTTGTTTTGTCAGAAATTTCTGGGACAATAAAATTTGAGTGCGGCTTTAAACTTATTTTATTTGTTCCTTAAAGAATTACTTATCTTTGTCATTAGTAGATGACTTTGAAGCCCATGGTGAGAGAAGGGGACTAGATAAATGTGAAGAAAAGGTTTTTAGAATTACCTAAAAATGTTCTTCATCTTGAGATGACTAAATTATTTTGCTCTGTATATTTAGGTTATAGAAATAGATTTATTCCCATACTTTGTGGAGTGCCACTCTGATTCCACTGGGAATCATGGGTTTGCTTTCCTTCTGTGCAGAGGTTATAAAATGAGTGATAAATAATCTTGAATCCTTGCCATTGCTAATTATTTTTGACATACATAGTGAACTTGAGAAAGCAGCAACAAAAATGTGGCCATCATCATAAAAAGATGTACAAAACAAATTCCTCAGAGCCAACATTGCTTTTAGTTTTCAGAAATCTCTAATTAATGTGGTAAATTTTAATGATTTTAAAAATTAAATAAAAGTTATGTGTCCTATGATGTTTTCTGTTTTGTAATTAAACAGATGAATGTTTTTATTGAACGTTTTCTTTGTAGTCTTTTAAAAGTGATATCTTGCTGGTAGTAAATTCCCCCACTTAGAACTTTAAAATAGCTTTTTTTAATAGGAAGGGTATTGCTTTAGAGGTCAAGGGTTTTGACCCATTTCAACACCTTTGACCTTCATTTACAACTCTCATGGTTTACTTGCCTAATGAATAAGGATAATACAAAATTAATGTTTCTTTGCATCGATTTATTCATTTTAGTGCCTATATTGCCAAATTTATTTAGACTGTGCTGATGGACATTTCATGAATACAAATTAAAGAATCATAGGAGATGTGAAAAATCAATACTGTGTATTATCAGTACACTGCAGTAACAACAATTACATCTAGAGATTACACCTAGTGAATTTTGATAATGAACTTGTGAAGAGTAGTTATGCTTCTTAGTGTCTTTATTATTCTCAGAGTTTTTGAGAATTATGTTTTTATAATTTAATCATTTCCTTTAAAACCCTTTATTTTTTTCAAAGTTCACTAGATAAAATATTCTCATTAGGCCATCTCATTTGAAATCATTGATAGCTAGAAATCACCATGTACTTATACTTACATGAAATTACCTTTTGTTTTAAAAGCATATGGGCTTGTTGTTTATAATGATATAATTGATAGGTAAATTTTGATTTAAAAAAAGTTACACCTTTTACATTAGGAGTGAATGCGATGTGTTTTTTGTACTTGAAAGCTGCTTTCAATACAGCACAGTATGCATTTGAATGATAACAAAAATGGCATTTTTTACCACACCTATTTGTCATGGATGTCACAGTGCTATTTAATACTTACCAAATTAAATGGGACACGAAGATCACTTATTCAGAGTAGGTTTCAAAAACCAGAAATTTTCAAGGTTTTTGTTCGAATAACTAACATACATTATCGGTATTTGAAGTCCCTAGCACATTTTTATGAGGTCATCAAAAGTTCCGTGGCATCTCTACAAGATGTAGCCCAGTGTGAAAAATGATGTGAAAAATGAAGCCAGAATTAGCTCCAGATGTATACAGATTGTTCCAGGGTGATAATTACATTTTTCACTTTGAATTTTCCTAATTCAAAGAGGTCAACTTGGTAATCACAAAAGTGATTTATTTTGTTAAGAAGTGAACTGTCTTTTTCTACATGAAAGCTAAAGAGATATAAAATTGAATTTCAAGAGAACATTTTGCAGATATTGGGTGGGGATGTCTTGAATTTGATTGATAATTTTTTTTAATGTGAGATAGGATGGGAAGTAAAAAGCTACCATCTTGCTAAAATTTTAATTAATTTTTTAAGGGGAGATGGAGAGGATTGAGTGCCAAAGATCAAAAGATCAGGTCAAAACTCCTTTTTAATCACATAAATAATGGGATATGCTTATGAACTTAACATCTGCAAATTTGATTTAGAACTTTACAAATTAGTTGGTGTTAATTTCATGACAATCAGCCATGTTCTGATTATTTTTCTTAAACCCATTCAGAACTTATTTTCTTTTTCAAATTTTTAAAACCAACGTGTCTAACCACATTTTATTACAAAAGATAATTTTTTAAATCAGGTAATGAGGAGATGATCTTATTTGGATTATTGTTAAGACTGAATGTTTCTTAGAAACTTTGGCCGGCATTATATTTTTAATTGTCCACTTACTGATAGTTGATTAGGTTTCATTTCATATTTTAATCATATTTAGAATTTAATATCTAGCTAAAATGTTATTAGAGTTAAAAAGCTCTCATAAAATTCAATATTAGGTTTTTAATAAAATGAAAATATATTTAAAGCTTATAAAATTAGACTTATTCATTTATTGAATCTCATGTAAAATAATTTAAGAATTCTATAAGCTCCCAAGATGAATTTAAATCCTGTATATGTGCATGCGTGCGTGCATGCTTGCGCGCTAGTTACTGGGTAATGAGCCTAGAAGCTTACATGCACTAGCATGTGTTTTCCTCTTAGCCACATCCCTGTCCTGAACCCCTTTACTTCTTAAAATAAGACTACCTACAGAGCTGGAGAGATTTCCCAGTGGTTAGGGCTCTTGCTTGCAAAACCCAATGACTGGTGTTGGATTCCCCAGTACCCATGTGAAGCCAGATGCACAAAAGTGGCACATGCATCTGTAGTTCATTTGTGGTGCCTAGAGGCCCTGACAGGTCCATTCTCTGTCTCTTTCTCTGCTTTCAAATACAAACTATACCTTTTTAAAAAGACTATATACAGTCCCCAAGAATGCGCATGTTCCTTGACACATAGATGTTGACCAAGCTCTCGGCCTCATTTCATATCTAGTTTGTCACAAGATTACAACTTACCTACACTCCTCATTTGTGGTGTTTGTGCACAAACCGCTAGACGTGAATTTAAAGGAAGTGTTAAATAAATGTTTCAAGTAATATTACTTCACTGCTGTATAAAATGTTTGTATCTTGCTCATTTGACATTAATATCATTTTTGGAAGGACTGACATTGCATTCAAGGCCACTTTATAAAAGCGTTGCGTTGTTCATCCTAATTCAGTCTGACATACATTCCAATAACACTACCTCCCTCCTTGGGTTTAAAGCGGAATTTATGACTGTGCATTGTGAAGTGCATCATTTAAAAATGGTTTCAACCCAAAACATCTAATAAATAAATAATGTGTATGGCTACTCAATAGAAGACTTTCTCGACTAGAAATCATTCCATCGGATACTCAACAGTCCACTATCGGAGAAGGCTGTCAGATAAATCCTGTGGTAGCAGCATTCATGTCCTGTAAATCACTTCTTATTGTCTGAGCCTTCTGCCAGGTCATCTGTTCTTTTCCCATTTATCAGAAATGCATACAGTATATAGAAAAACAAGTAGCACCATGTAGTCTGGCCTCCCATCTGTATAATTAATTAGCAGAAAAAGTAATATAAAATGTTTAGGTTGATTTTTCTTAAAGTTTTTTAAGTCAATATATATTATTGATATTTTGGAAATATTTTCTTCATATGAAGGTAATGATGCTTAAGGTTTGGTCGTCATTTTTTTGTTTAAATAGTACTGTATTTTTGAGTTATTAGTTTTAGAATTGTAGTTGTCACACTAGGAATTGGCATCATTCTTACAATTTTAATGTTTTCTGAATTTTTATAAGAAAATGTACCTTTCCCCCTTCTCTTCCCTTCAATCCTAGGTTTCTTCTCTATTTTGAATTCAGCCATTCAGAATAAATGATTCTTTCTTGACTTTTTCTTTTTGTACTTGTGATGGCTATCTGATTCTAAGTAGATCAGTCAAACAATGAGACGGATTTTCTTTTTAAACCTCATTTTCAGCATTCTGAAATACTTAAAGTTTCCAGAAAGTGCCATCTTATTTCTGTCTTGTTGCAAGCTTCTTTTTTTGAGAATGTTCCTCTTTCAAACTTGAAATTCTTTTTTTGTTTATTTTTGTTTTTCTTAGAAAGGGTTTTGCCATGTAGCCCAGGCTGTCTTAGTGATTGCTGTGTGGTACAAGCTGGCCTCTAACTTGCCATCTTCCTTTCTTAGTCTCCTGAATACTGGGATTACAGGCATATGCTGGCTACCGTGGCCAGGTTATGAGGTACTGTGAATCGAACCTTGGGCTTTGTGTACGATAGGCAGGTACTCTACCAGATGAGCTATATATCCCTTGCTCTGAATCAACTATTTTTGACCAGTATTACAACTTGTTCTCTTTGATCATGTTTAATTATTAGTATAGTGTCTAAAAACCAAAACCCGAATACATTTTATATTAATGGGAAATTACATATACTGAATCACTCCTAATTATAGCAATTAAACTTTGCTATATGTATTTATAAGAGTTCAAGGTGCCTAAAGATGATTTGTTGTGGTGGTTTGAATATGAATGTATGTTCCCCCATAGACTGAGGTATTTTTGGTTAAGCTTCTCATTTAATCTTCAGCAGGCATAGCACTGCTAGGGGAGGTGTGTTACTAGGGGTTGATCTTGAGTCTAGTCCTACTAGGTGTGTTGAGAGCCAGCTTGAACTCTGGCTGTCTGTGCTTGCTGGTCCTGGCAGTTCTCTCTCTGCTGTGGATGCATGCTTATGTGTGATGGAGCGAGTCGGCTTCCTCTGCCATGACTGGACTTCCCCTGGAATATGGAAGCCTGAAATAAACCCTTTCCTCCAGTGAGCTGCATCTGGTCTGGTGTTTGTCCTGGCTGTGTGAAGGTAACTGCAGCATGTGTTTGGAACCATTGTTGTTAATGATCTTCAGATAATCTGAAGTCAATCTTTGATTTCATTTCTCTCTGTCATAATATCAGAATCTCAGAATCTCTGTGCATTCCATATATAATGAAAATCCTGGGGGAGGAGGAGTGATGTTCTTTTTGATGTAGCCACTGGTAAGGTGCCCCTGCTTGGGTATAAGATTCCCCACCCTTGCAAGCAATGCTAATTCTCCTCAGTGTGAGACACGCACCCGTGCATGCATGCACACACACATGAAAGTAGGAAGGGGAGTAGTTGGACGAAGATGTTTAGTGGGAGGGAACTAAGAGAGGAATGAGGACTAATTTGATGAAAATACATTATGTATATATATGAATCAAAAATAATTTCAAAAGTTCTCATTCAGTATATATGTTTGCCTCTTACTCTAAACTAGGGTAAAAATTCCAAATCCCGTTAGCTGTTACTCATGTTTAGTTCTTGGCTTAGACACTCTCAACTTTGAGTTCACAGTATCAATGCAAACATCACAATTCAAGTAAGGACCTAAGCACTTTTTTTTTGTATTTACCATATTATCTTATAATTTTTAAAAATTATTTATTAGAGAGAGAGGGGGAGAGAAAAGGATAATGTGCATGCTAGGGCTTCCAGCCACTGCAAATGAACTTCAGATGCATGTGCTGCCTTATGCATCTGGCTTCACTTGGGTACTGGGGAATTGAACCTGGATCCTTAGGCTTTTCAGGCAAGTGCCTTAAATGTAGAGCTGTCTCTCCATCCCCTTATAATTTCTCTCTTTCTTTCTTTCTTTCTTTTGTTAAACTTTAAATCACTTTTTTTTTGTTGTTAAACTTTAAATGATGGTAAGAAACCATTTCATGTCCTCCCTGCTGCCCCATGCATTGTCTCACTCTGGCCCGTGCTGACCTGGAACTTACTCTGTAGCTCCATCCTGCCTTTGAACCCTAGTGATCCTCCTATCTCAGCCTCCTGAATGCTGGGATTAAAGGTGTGTGCCACCAAGTCCAGATCCACCACAACGCCCCCCCAATTGTGTTCATTTTGTCTTCAGTACATAATCAATGTCAACAGCATAATAAACATTTGATAGATAGTTATTGAATAAATCAACGTATTTTTATTTAGGTAAAGTTCCTATTATTCATATTAATTTTCATGTTTTGAATTTTCTGTAATGAGAAGAGTACATTGTATTTAGTCATTATCTTATTCTAGTTTTATCTTTATCTGAAAGATTAATTAGCCCTTTTATATAGTCTTCAAACTCTAATTATGAATTTTTGCACAATATATTGGAAAAGATACATTTGGAATACTCGTACTGATCATTTTATTTTCATTTTTAAAATATTTATTTAACGATTTTTGAGAGAGAGAGAGAGATGGGGAAAGAGGCAAATAGAGAGAGTGGGCATGCCAGGGCCTCTAGCCTTTTAAATGTTTTTATTTTTACTTATTTGAGAGAGAGAGAGAGACAGAAAGAATGGGCATGGCAGGGTATTCAGCCCTGCAAACAAACTCCAGATACATGTGCTATTTTGTGTATCTGGCTTTACATGAGTCCTGGGGAATCTGTCTGCTTTTACATGGTTGCTGGGGAATCAAACAGCCTTTACAATCAAGTGCCTGTAACTGCTGAGTCATCTCCCCAGCCCCCGATCAGCTTTAGATATCAGTGAAAAGGTGACATTATTGAAGACCACTTGTTCTATTCATTCATTTATGTATTTTTGATACATGGTCTTATTATTTAGGTCACGCTCACATTGAACTCCTATTCCATATGATTCAGTTTCTCAAATGATTAGAGGTTTATGCTACCATAATGCCTCCTAATGATCCATTTTGAAGAATTTTTTTTGTTATTTTTATTTATTTGAGAGAGAGAGAGAGAGAGAGAGAGAGAGAGAGAGAGAGGGAGAGAGAGAGAGAGAGAGAGAGGCGCGCACGCCAGGGCATCCAGCCACTGCAAACGAACTCCAGACGTGTGCGCCCCCTTGTGCATCGGGCTAACGTGGGTCCTGGGGATTCGAACCTCGAACCAGGGTCCTTAGGCTTCACAGGCAAGTGCTTAACCGCTAAGCCATCTCTCCAGCCCCATTTTGAAGAAATTTTACGTAATTAAATTTTTCTCTTTTTTTTGAGTTTTTCTCCCATTATGTTTAAGCTATTTTATTAGATAAAGCCCAGCATTCACTTCAGGTAATACTCCTGCTCACAAGGTAGTGTGACAAATGTTGAGCTCCACATTCTCGAAAAATATCATGTTTACACTCAGTATATTAACATCTTGCATATATGTCTGGGTTTCAGGAAGAATTTAAGTAGAAGGAATTCATTTTCTTTCTCCATACTCAAGGCTGCTTGCTTACATAACAACAAACTTGCAAAATGTACTAAATGTTGAAATGTATTCCTTGACAGGCTGTAAGTAATGTATTTCCTTTGTTATCAACCTCCTCTTACAAGGTAAACAGCACTTTAGGCACAGTGCATTTCTTGAAGAGCAATTTGTATGTTGCATGGCCCAACCAAGATTTGTATAATTGTGTATTTCAACATTTTTATGATGTTCCTCCCTCCCTTTCGATGTTATTGTTCTTTGTCCTTAAAATGTACTTAAAGACAACTAGTGGGGATAAGGGAAGATCCTGATGGATGAGAACCGATAGCATCATGTCTGACATTGAGATTAAACAAAAAGGCGCCGAGTTCGCCTTTGAGCAGCCGTGGGAGCTTTGCTGTTGTTTGCACAAAGGGGAACAAGCAGGTGCTCCGCAGCGCTCGGAGCTCTCTTAGTTTTGTGTGCAGGCGTTGAAGGCTTCTTCAGTGTGCCCCAGCAGTCTCTCAGAGCTGTAGACTATGGCTGAGTTGGTCATGAAAAGTCCTAGGAGCATGAACAATGTTAAAGAATTGGAAATAAGCCATATGATATATGGAAAATATTTGATTAAAAATTTTATAAGGTTTTTTGGGGGGGTGTTTGAAGCAGGGTCTTGTTCTAGCCCAGGCTGACCTGGAATTCACTGTGTAGTCTCATGTTGGCCTTTAATCACAGTGATCCTCCTGCCTCTGCCTCCTGAGTGCTGGGATGAAAGGCGTGTGCCACCACGCCCGGCTCACTTGCTGGTATAAGATGGAAATATTTGCCTCTATACAACCGCAAAGATGTAACAAGCATAAAAATAAACAAGTAAAATTTTAATTTTCAAAAGCAAAGCGTTAACATGTTTTTTAAAGTAAAGTGATATTAATGAGCATAAATTGTTCTTTATTTATACTGGATGTAGATCTCTCCATAATATTAATGAAAGTGCTTGGTACCTCCAAAGGAAGGTATAATTTCTCTTTAGATGTAGAGTTTAATATGAAATGCTGGTGTCCTGTTGAGTCAGCAGCGCACAAGCACTTAGAAAAGGGCTTTTTAAGGTAAATTTTGTGGAAGTGGCGGTACTCCCTGTGGCTTGGGAGTCTAGTCAGAAGGATGAGGCCATGCTGACTGTGTTACGACATCTTTGAACATTATTCTCAAGGGTGGTAAATGCAAAACAAAGTAATATCAACTGGCACTTAATTCTTCAAGTTCCCTGCTGTTTGGAGTATTTGGTGAAGGGGAACTCTTCCTGACAGGAAGTCAGCCTATGAGTATGGAGACATCTGAAAATAAAGTGTGTTTTAATTTGGCAGCCTGCTGTTTTACAAGTTGTCTTAAATTTGGGATTAAGAGGAGAGGTAAAGGGCAGAACACAGAAATGGGAATATCCTAATTATATCATTTCTCTGATTTTGCTATCGTTGGGAGCATGGACAGGCCAGCGTGTCTGTGTCATAGCTATGACTGTTTGCTTTTGCTTAGTGCTTCCCTCCTCCCTTCACTCAGTCTATTAAAGTTATGTTGCTACAGAAGAAGTAGATCAAAAGCGTCAAGTCTGAGATTACCTTTGTTTAATACCAAATCCTCTGAGGATGCTCTAGACTCAGCTATATTCAACTCTTGCATATTTCTCACAAGTAGTGTATTTATGGTATATTAATGAATCTTGCCAAGAGTAATCAGAGTTAACATTAGTCAGCCTTTCCAACTTCTTAGGATCCAGTCTTAAATCTTATTGTCTCTGTAAAATGTTTTAACTACTGATAAAGATTAGATGATTCAATTCAGATTGTTACCTAGAACCACTCACTGTACCTTGACATACATTTAGAATGAGTTAGAAAGGAACAATTATTATGTCATAATCATTCACGTAGTCCCTGTGTTGCACCTTTTATATTCAATCTCCTTTTTTATCAAATCACCATTTTATGATATGAAAGTTTGGAAGACTGTATATAATATTAACACAATTTTGATCTAGGGCTGATTGAAATAAGAATCAGAGGCCTGAAGCTATTTATTTGTGTTTAAAGTGGAAGTGCCTCAGCTGCTTGAAGTGTGTTCCAGAAGGAGTAAGGAAAAATGACTTGAACAGGTTCTTAAGACAAACTTGAAGCAGGATGATGGGTTGAATTTTTTTTTTGAATTTTAATAAACTTTTTTCCTCTCCTACTAATAAACTTGACATCTTGGGTCAATTCATTTGTTTGAGACTTTTTTTTTTTGTCCTGCAAATGTCACAATTTAATTATTCTTTTTTTTTGTTCGTTTTAGAGAGAGATGGAGATAGAAAGAGAGGGAGAAAGAGAGAGAGTGCATGAGCATGCTAAGGCCTTTTGCAACTTCAGATGAACTCCAGATGCAAGCACCTACCACTTTGTGCATCTGGCCTTACATGGGTACTAGGGAATCGAACCTGTCTGGCAGGCTTTTTAGGCAGGTGCCTATAACCACTGAAACATGACCCTAGCCCAACAGTTTTATTTATTTATGTAGTTGAGAGAGAGAGAGAGAGAGAGAATATGAGTAAATGAATGAATGAGAATGAATGGAGGTAGTGTATTTAGAGTATGGGTTGTGCCAGGGCATCTTGTCACTGCAACCAAATTTCAGATCCTTGTGCCATTTTGTGATTCTGGCTTTATGTGTATACTGGAGAATTGAACCTGGGGTGCAGACTTTGCAAGCAAGCACTTCTAACCACTGAGCACTGTCCCTAGCACCTAATTTTTCTTTGCAGCTGAAAACATTGTATATACCCACCACACTTCTTTTTATTGTCTTTCTTCCTTTTTTTTTCTCCTTTTTTTTTTTTGTTTGTTTTTCGAGGTAGGGTCTCACTCTAGCTCAGGCTGACCTGGAATTCATTCTGTAGTCCTAGGGTGGCTTCAAACTCATGGTGATCCTCCTACCTCTGCCTCCCAAGTACTGGGATTAAAGGCGTGCGCCACCACGCCTGGCTTTCTCCCTTTTTTTTTTTTTTATTAGTTCACTTCATTCCCTTAGATTGTTTCATTTTTATTTCCATGTCATTCATACACACACACACACACACATGCATACATAATTCTATCTATATAAAGTCTAGCAGTGACAAATGAGATAAAATTAATAGTATCAAAGCCGGGCATGGTGGTGCACACCTTTAGTCCCAGCACTCGGGAGGCAGAGAAAGGAGGATTGCTGTGAGTTCGAGGCCACCCTGAGACTACATGTTGAATTCCAGGTCAGCCTGGGCCAGAGTGAGACCCTACCTCGAAAAAACAACAAAAAAATTAATAGTATTTGTCTTTCTGAGACTGGCTTGATTTGCTTGATATGATATTAGCATCTCTAGTTGTATCTATATTCTTGCAAACTATATAACTTCATTCTTCTTTATGAATGAAAAATTTCCATTGTGAGTGTACACCGCATTTTCTTTATCCATTTCTCTGTCAGTGGACACCCACGTGGTTGCATAAGTAGTGCTGCAGTAACACTGATAGGCCATTATCTCTGTGATATGTATGATACTTCCAGTCCTTCTGGCAAGTATCTAAGAGTGCAGATTTAATTTCTGGGGAGGAAACCACCATTTTGGCATTTATAGTAACTAGGCAAGGTTACATCCCACCAGCAGTGTATAGTGGTTTTTTCTAGTGCATTGTTTCCTTAATGATTCTTGATGGAGGCAGTGTCTTACTGCTCACCACTGGTTTTGCCAACCTGACTGCGTACAAGCTTCTGGGAAGTCTCCTGTCTCTGCCTCCCATCTACCCTAGGACAGCTGGGATTAAAGACGTTTGCAGCACTGTGGCCGGCTCTAAGTGGGTTTTAAATCTGAACTCAGGATCTCCTGCACACACAGCAGGTGCTTTCTCCACTTGGTTACCCTTGGCGCTTTGGTGCTGTAGCATCATTCTCTTTTCTTGGGGTTGCCTTGGCTATCCAGTCTTATTTTTCCATATGAATTTTAAGATATTTTCTATTTCTGTGAAGAATTCCATTGGGATTTTTATCAGGATTGAACTGAAACTGGATTGCTTTTGGTAAGATTACCATTTTCACAATATTCTTCCAGTTGGTGAGCGTTGGAGGTTTTTCCATCAGCTGGTGGCTTCTTCAATTTCTTCAGTGTTTTAATGTTTTTATTGTAGAGGTTTTTTACTTTCTTGATAAGATTTCTTCTTAAATATTTTATTTCTTCCTTTAAATTTTGATGTGCATATTAATGGGTTGTTTCCTTGATTTCTTTCTCAGCATGTTGGTTTTTAGTATGGTGGTGATATGATGTATATACATACGTGATCCTGAAAACTTCACCAGAAAACTGTTAAATCTCATAACCCTTTCAGTGAAGTGGCAGGACACAGAATTAACACACAAAAAACCAATAGCCTTCATATCTTCATAAGACATGGATATCTTAAGATCTTATTTGATTGTATGTATTAAAATATATAGACCTGCTCATATAGGAAAGTAGGTTACAAGTTAAAGTTATCATTGTGAAATCCGATTGTTTTAGCAGCACAAAACCCTCTTTTCATTCAGTGTTTTCAGTGTTTCACCTCCTTCCCTCCTCCTCTCTTTTCTCCCCTCCCTCCTTTCCTCTCCCCTTCCCTCCAAACCTAACCCTAACCCTTACAAATAAAATCTAACGTATTTCCTTCATGTCTGTGATGATTGTTTCTGTTTCTTTTGTAGTTATATGTACAGTCTAATCTGTTTTCATGTATTTTCATATTTTTAAACACATTTTTCATGTATTAAACCAGAACACTGTATATATTGATATGTCCAGTTTTTGTGATAACATTGAGTGTCAGCTTGACAGTGCAAAATTTTCCAATTTTGAATCATTTCAGATTTCATACTTTTGGATTAGGAATGTTCACCGTGTATTCCTATTTAAAGTATGCTGTAGGTCAAAGAATAGCTTACATTCTTTATATTCATGGCTTTTTATCCAAAACATGTTTTAGTACTTTTGCACCATAGCTAGTATCAGCTAATAACTAATTAAGAGCATTGATAAATATTTTAAAAGAGTTACTGATTCCTTAGCTGTAGATTATGGCTTTTGACAACTATAATAAATTATTGTAATTTGTAATGTATGTTTCTCAGTGTATATTTAAAATTAGAGACCGATGTTTTATAGGTATCTGTAGTAAAATGTTTGGAAAATATCAGTTCTGAAAATATATCATTTCATGGCATAAACAAGAAAATCTAATGAATAGTAATTAATGCCAATCAAAGATGATGTTATTTTCCTTTTATTTTTGTTTGAAATTCAACTTGAACACTGGAATTAAAATTTATTTTATATTATTATTAACATTTTTTTCAATGCATTATATAGTATCTACCAGTTCACAGTGGTCAGTGTGCAGAGTAGAAAATCCCAAACAGTTAAACAGCAGGAAAGTTTTCTGCTTTTAGTTAAAAATGCTGTTTTGTATGTGGGCTTATTTACCACATGTTTAATTTTTAATGTTTTGTGCTATGGGACTGGGCATACAAAAGTCGGCAGAAAGAGTTCTGGTTTTTACATCTAGAGCTATTACTAGCTGTACAATAATGAAGACACTATTTTATTGGGTTTCTTGTAATTAACTTCAGCACTAGGCATACATATAAATCATTGGTAATCTGGGTTTTTTAAAAGATTTTTATTCTTTTAAACTGGGTTAATGTATTTGATTGTGTTGTCTTTTATGTATGAATTGAGATTGTAATTACTTTTTTGAAATGGGCTGTCAGAAAACAACATATATGTAGATTCAAGAAATGATTGAGGCAAGGTAGTGAATTTTACCTAATATTTTATAAAGATTTGTTCCTGGAATAAATATTCAGTAGTAGCTTTGTTTTGTTGTGAAATTTAATAATAGTGATTTTATTCTCTCAAGTCAAAAAGAATGCAGTCATTTAAACAGTTAAGATGACAACAATCATTAAATAGAAAATATTTGTCTTTTTATATTTCATAGAACTTTGGCAAGGTAAAAGGTACCCAATTTCTCTGAACTTTTATACATCAAATTACGGATAGTCTTCTCGCAACTTTAAACATTTAAATCTTCATTCATTTTTATATATTCATATCGGCTAATAAATGCCAGTTTATATATTGAGTAGCAATTTATGTTCTTTTTTCTTATAATTTTTATGACTACTACCTTAAAATGAAATAAAATTTAGAAAGAGGTAATTTTAGATAAAAATAGAAAAATATGAAAGTTACATCTTTCTAAGTAGGTCTGACTATGTAAGGTAATAGGGCATGCTATTCTAATGCAAATATAAGGAAACAAATTTGAATTTAAACAATGACTTTATACAGAAAATGTTTATAGTATTCTATAGAAAAACATTAGAGGCAGGAGGTAATTTCATTCTCTTCTATGATACTGATCATTCTTACAAAATGAGAAGTGTACTGTGGGGAGAGATGGGGGGCCATGAAGAAAACTGAGCAACTCATGGTTTAAAACAGTAATTTAGGTGAGGGTGGGTTGGAAGGGAGAAAATGCAAAGTAAAATACAATTCAATTAATAAACACTTTTAATTACAAACTACACTCAACAGCTTAAAAATCTTTAGAAATAATTAGCCTGTTTATATAGTTTTAATGGAAGTCTTTCATGGTCTCCCTCCAGCAGTGTGTAATGAATGTTCCTCGTAATTTCAGTGCAGACGTTGAGATTCCCTAAAGACTTGACTTCAGACCTCAAAGGGCAACAGTTGCCATATGTCTGGAGAGGCAGAGTTGCCAACAGACTGACCATGTAGTAATAGGACACATTTATGTAGCTCTGCAATCTGGAGTCCCGATAATCTTAATGATGATCATCTGGTGAGGGCTTGTAGCTAAGGGTTAGAGTGACTTCTGTTACCTTTATGAAAACCAAGCTTTCTGTATTGATTTGGGCAAGATACTGACTAACTTGATTCAAGATTGGAAGTTAATAGAATGCTTGTTTTTGGTTGAAGAATACATTTACTAAAAAAGTTTAAAACATACTAAAGACCCCTGAAAATGTATTAGTATTTCATATGCTTGAATATAGCAGCATGATTTTTCTAATGGGTTATGTTCAAGTAATTAAAACAAATTTACAACAATTGTATATGTGATTATATGTTAATACTGATCCTTTGTAGTTTAAAATCTTTTTATCATTTTTGAGTTCTATGAAGTTATTTTTAAATATTTATTTCTTTTCTCATAGCACCCATTCAATACTATTTTTTAGTAACAATTACAAAATTGAACCATCTGCAACTCAATTTTTAAAAAATGATTTATTTCTTTTTTTGTAATTTATTTTTATTTGAGACAGACAAAGAGAGAATGGGCACACCAGGGCCTCTAGCCACTGCAAATGAACTCCTGACACATGTGCTGACTTGTTCATCTGGCTTATGTGGGATCTGGAGATTCAAACCTGGGTCCTTAAGCTTCACAGGCAAGCGCCTTAACCACTAAATCATCTCTCTAGCCCGACTTGTTTATTTCTTTGTTTGTATGTGTGTATGTGTTTATGGGAGGGTGTGCACACACACCATGGCCTGTGGAGGCCAGAGGACGACTTTGTCAGTCTTCTCAGGTCCACCTCATTTGAGGCAGGGTTGCTCTCAGTCTTGCTCTTCTGCTACTGTGTTTTCTTTCTTTCTTTCTTTCTTTTTTTTTTTTTTTTTTTTGCACTGCTCTTTGAGAGCTTCTGGGAAATTTTCCTGTCTCTGCTTCCATCTTAATATGAGAGTGCTAAGATCACAGAAGCCTGCCACTGGTTCCAGTTTTTTTATGGGGCCTGAGAGTCAAACACCTATACTCGGGCTTGAGCCATGGCTGTGTTATCCACTGAACATCTCCCCATCCTGTAAGTCAGATGTTAATAGAATTTATTTTGAACTTGTACTTGTATGTATATTTTATTTACCCACTGAGCCATAGTATGCTCATCTAGCTTGTACGAGATGTGCTTTTCAGATACTCTTTTCACCAAAGTGAGAGTGGCACTTTCCAAAGAACAATAATCTATTTTTACTATTTTACTGAATGATGTATTATCTAAAGAGACAATGAAATACAACCTTACCTTACAGTTATGCTCTGTCCTTTACTCCTGTGCTTACTTAGGTTGTTTTAGATACATTGCTGAGAGCATGCTGACACTGAAAAGTTGATAGTTTACCTTGTGCATTTAGGACTACTATTTTTTTTAATTTTTTGTGCATTTATGTATTTTCAAGGTAGGGTCTCACTCTAGCCTAGGCTGACCTGGAATTTACTATGTAGTCTCATTGTAGCCTTGAACTCATGATCCTCTTACCTCTGCCTCCCAAGTGCTGGGATTAAAGGTGTGTACCACCATGCCTATCAGGGTATATATAAATATGTATATGTATATATATAATTTTATTTTATTTTGGTTTTTTGAGGTAGGGTCTTACTCTAGCCCAGGCTGACCTGGAATTCACTATGTAGTCTCAGGGTGGCTTTGAACTCATGGCAATCCTCCTACCTCGCCTCCTGAGTGCTTGGATTAAAGGTGTGTGCTATCATGCCTCGCTTTTTTTAATTAAAAAATTTTTTAAATTTCATATTAGACACATATACCTGTTGTTCACATAGAAAAATATGTGTGTGTATACCTACCTGCAGGCCTAGGAAATAGTCAGGAACTATAATATACCCCCTGTGGCCAGGACCCCGACTTCTTTTTTGTGGCTCTACCAGCCCAGGTCCATGAAGTGTCTGCAGGTGTCACAGGTGGTAGCAGGTAATCTGCCCCAATGCTGCACTGGTGCTCTGCATACTTGGCTCAGCAGAGCATTTCTGCTTCTGCATGTCTTTCTGCCTTCTCTGCTGCTTTATCCCGTTCTCATGCCTGCCATTCCCCCATCTCTGCACAAGACATGGAAACTCTTGAGTATGTAGGACCCATGGTCCCAAGTGCCAAATCCTGAGCTACTGATCAACCTAACCTCCCTAAGATAGCCATATCCTACTGTCGGAGCATTTTCCCCCTCCCTTAGATTTCAGGCCATGGGGAAACCTGCAAGTGCTGCTGACATTGGTTGTATACAAAAAAGCTACCTGGAGATTACACCAGATATTCACCAGGACCCATAGCTGGTGCATCGTTACCCAGATGACAGTGTAGACCACGGGGCCAACAGAAAGCCTTTTATTTAAATGCCTGACTATAAAATTATTAAAGACAGCTGAATGGCCTTATGTACAAATAACTGTTTAGGGACATAAGAGCCATGAAACAGCAAGGGGACCTGAAACTCTCAAAGAAATGCAAAGAAACATCAAGCAGCAGAACTCAAAGAAAAGGAAATAGGGAAGCTTGCTTAACAAAGATGTTAAATGATTTCAAGGTAACTCACTGTTAAAGACAGTTCATTGAATTAGGAAAACAGTTCAGGATGAGAAATTGAGCAACAAGACACATGCCAAAAAAAAAAAAAAAGAAAAAAAGAAAAAAGAAAAGAAACAAGAGGTGGGGAGATGGCTAATTGGATAAAGGTGCTTGCTTGCAAAATCTGCCAGCCTGGGTTCAGTTCCCTAGCCATCCATGTGAAGTTGCACAGGCGTTTGTTTGCAGTCGCCAGATACCCCGGTGCTCATGCATCCTCATGTAAATAAAAAAAATTAAAAAGAGAATAAAACATATCTTAGCGCTGAAAACTCAATAAGTAACATTAAAAATACCATTCAGATGGTTGGCAGCAGTCTGGATTAAGCAGAAGAAAAACATTCAGAGTTCAAGGTATATCTTTTGAAATAACTTAGGTAAGTCAGTCAAATCAGTCAGGCCTATGAGGTTTATGGGATACCACCAAAAAAACAGATTATCACATTCTGAGTATGGGTGGGGCGGGGGAGTAGGGAAAAGCAAGTAAACCTACTTAGCAAAAGTATGCTGACAAACATTGCAGCCTGGGTGGAGAATGTGGACATCCTTGTTCAGAAGATCAGATTCTCCATTAGAATAGACCAAGTGAGATCGGAAAGTCTTAAGACAAAGAAAAAAAAAACAAAAACAAAAACAAAACAAACCTTAAAACCAGCAAGGGAAGGCATCTTGTCAAGTGGAAGGGACTCCTCACAAGACTATCAGCAGGTTTCTCAGCAGAAACAGAAAACCAGGAGCAATTAGAATGACATGTTCAAAGTCCATAAATAAAACTGCATTAGCCCTTCATGAACTGGGGTGGGGGTGGGGGGGTGAAGGGAAGAGAAATAATTTACAAAACAAACAAACTTGGAGGTGTTTGGTCACTGGCCTATGAAAAGTGCTTAGGAGTCCTACATCTACTAGCAAGAAAACGACCGTCATGAAAGTATGTGCATGTATGTATGAAAGTCACTAGTTGGCTAAGTACATAAAAAAGAAACAAACCTTATTATTTTTTTTTAAAAAATGGTTCATTTTTATTTATTTAGTTGAGAGTGACAGAGAGAAAGAGGTGGGGCGTGGAGAATGGGCTCGCCAGGGCCTCCAGCCACTACAAAGGAACTCCAGACACATGTGCCCCCTTGTGCATCTGGCTAACCTGGGTCCTGGGGAATCGAGCCTTGAACCGGGGTCCTTAGGCTTCATAGGCAAGTGCTTAACTGCTAAGACAAGTCTCCAGCCCAAATTAAACCTTATTAATAAATAAAGCTACTATATCACAAAAATAAAAAAAAGAAGAAATGAACATTTTTTTTCTCATTAGCACATGGAACATTCTCCAGAATAGGCTATTTATTAGGACCTAAACCGGTCTGAATGTGTCAGTCATGGAAATAAAAACTCCCATTTCTCCTCTCCTCACAATTGAATGAAATTTGAAATCAACAACAAGCAGAACTTGCTGGAAGTTGTACAAGTCCATGGAAATGCAATGTACTCTTGAGTAACTAGTCAACTAATACGTTAAGGGGAAATTTAAAATTTCTTAAAATAAATAGAGTCCCAGTTTACCAAAGCCTAGGTGAAACAGCAACAACGTTACTAAGAAGTGTGTAAGTGTCCATGCATGAAAAATGAGGAAAATCACAATCTCACATCAACTAAAATAACTAGAAGCTAGAGTAAGGCAATCCCAAGATGAATGTAAGGAAGTAAGAAATTAGAAATAAAAGCATATACAAAAGATAACAAAATGAAGAGTTGCTTTTTTCATAGAGAAATAAAATAAGCAAAATACTATGCTAAGTAAAATCCTAAATAAATGAAATCAGAGTACAATAGACCAATAATGAAAAATGAGATTGAATTAGTACTGTGAATGTTTCTTAATTAAAGAAAAGCAAAAATAGGGCACATTCATTTTACCATCACTAATATCAGTACTGTTTAAATATTTTTATTATTTGGTTGCAAGGAGAAAGAAGAGGGATGGTGAGACCAAGAGAGAAATTGGTACACCAGGGCCATTCTCCACTGCACACGAGGTCCAGAGGCATGTACCACTCTGTATATCTGATTTTGTGTGGGCACTGGGGAATCAAACCCAGGCTATCCTGCCTTGCAAGCAAACATTCTTAACCTCTGAGCCATCCCACCAGCCCAGCACTGTGTATTTTAATTTATAGGTCACTATGGAATTTCAATAACTGCATAAAAGGTGTGATGAAGAGTTCAGAGTGATTAGCATATCTATCATTCAAATCAATCCACACATATTTATTTGATTTACTTGAATCATTAAAATCCTCTATATGAGCGTGAATGTTAATATTTAGGAATTACTTTAAAATTAAGATAAATTCATGTAGTGGCTTCAAGACACTAAAATATGTTTTTAAAATATATAATTAATTTATTTGTGTGTGAGAGAGGGAGAGAGAGAAAGAAAGAAAGAATGGGTATGTTAGGGCCTCTTACCTCCACAGACAAATTCCAGATGCACTCATCATGCTGTGCATCTGATTTTGCACACACACTGGGGAATCGGATCCAGACCGTCAGCTCTGCAAGCCAGTGCCTTCAACCTCTGAGCTATCTCCCCAGCTTTCATGGTACTGAAATTTGGGAAAACTAGAGTTTATCTCTAAGGAAATTAGAATTGCATTAAGATAATTTAAGTGAATAACTACTCAGTACATTTGTTTGTTTTTCTCCATGTTTGTTTGTGGACTGTGTGTATGGGGGGAAATAGACACAATATTAGTAATAAATTCTTTATTTTCTCTTAAAAACCATTTTTACTTCCACGTAGTTAAAGTTCAATGGATCTCTATTTAATAGACTTTAATGAATGTGTGTATTTGTCATTATTTCATGACTTAAAAGCATTTATACCCTAAGATTGTATTTTAGTAAAAAGTGGCTAGTCAACAATTATGGTCTTAGGAAGTGATAATCAATTCAGTGCAGCTGAGGCACAGGTATGAAATTATTGACTGTGCTGCTGTTTGAGTCCTTCCTCTTAAAAGTGCTGAAACGTGTTTTAAAATTACTTAGTTGCATTAGTGGTTGGATTTGAGGCTTTTAACGTGTTTTCATCAGTACCTCTGGGGGAAGGATAACCAAGACCTTTCAGTGTACTGTGCATTTCATATTGCTATATAATTGTAAACTCTCTGATGAAATATTGAGATGATCATGAGAGATGATGACCATTCAGCTTTTCTTTCAACTATTCAAACTCACTAGGGGTTGTATCGAGCTGTGGTTTATGAAACTGTTTAGACGAACGCCTTCGTTGATAATTATTTCTGAGTGGAGAAAAATGCTTTAGAATAGCATGATTAATGAATATTCTTTTTAGTTTTGGCAACTTCCACAACTTACTGTAGAGGGTGTTTTATTATAGAGAAGCTTGCTGGCTTTGATTATGTAGATTCTCACAAAAAGAAAAATTTTATTATTATGGGTTTCAAATTATTTTTTATAAGCATTGCTAATTCTGAACAGTATTCTTGACTAAAACTCTTTTTCACCAACAAAACACACATGTGATGTTTGGTGGAATCTTGTTTCTTAGATTTAACCCTTCACTGATATGTACTATTTTTGTTGTATGGTTTAAGAGTATCAGCAACCAAAGATTACATTTTAGTAAAATGTGACAGTCAACAATTATGGCCCTTTTATTAAATATTAATAATAATTGGAAGTGGATTACAGAAAAATAAAAAATGATGCCTTTAATGATTATGGTATTTTTAAATAATAGCCAAATAAATATAGTCAGTGATTACCTTCCAATGTCTGCTTGAGTTTGAATTTTGTTTCCATGCCACTCTATATGTTCTGTTGGTATGATCACACTGACTCTGTTAATAAAATGAAGTTACTCAGCATGATCCCAATGTCCCTTTTTAATCCCTAGAGCCACCTTGGACTTTTCAGAGCACAACAAATACGGAATAAAGGTTGTTGTGAAAAAGGAGAAAGTACAGAGAAGGCATGCATGCATGCACATAGTCAGTAATTTAAAGTGACATATAATTTAAATCTCTTGGAGTTACAATAGTCATAAAATATAAATGTGGCTTATGATGAACAGTGGTAAGTAGCTATAGTGCAGTCGTTTATTTTAGATTTTATGAAAGAATAAAAGGAGTATGGTTGAGGAGTACTATATACAAAGATTCCAGGGTTTGGCTGGAGAGATGGTTCAGTGGTTAAGTGTGCTCCCTGTTCAGGTATGATGGCCTGAGGGAGCCTGAGACCACAGGAGTTCAAATCTCCAGAGCCAGCCATAGGCGGCTGTGTGTGGCTATGCCTGACTGTAATACCAGTCCTGCTAGGGAGCAGAGACCTGGAAGTTGCCACAGCTCATGGACAAAACCCAGCAAGCTCTGGGAACTTGGGCTGAAAACAAGAATAGACAGAAAAGCAATGGAGTAGGACACCTGACTTTGCACTCCATTCACTGTAGGCCAGTGCACCTCACCACAGGCAAGCACGTGGGGCACACTTATGGACACACCCCACACACCCTGCTGCAGTGACCTTCTCATTGCTGAGATGCACCCCATCAAAAGAAGCTGATGGGAGGGAAGGTTTTTATTTTGCCTTATAGTCTTGAGAGCAGGAGTCAGCATGGCACGAGCAGAGGCTGCACATCACTCCTTGCCACAACAGGTGGAAAACAGCAGCAGGAGAGTGAGCCAAACTAACACTGGCAAGCTGGGGCTATAAACCTCAAGGTCAAACCCCACCCCATAACACCTCCTCCCGCCCAACTCCACTTCCGAAATTGCCATCAGCTGGGGACCAAGCATTCAGAACCATGAGTTTATGGGAGATATCTGATCCAAACCACCACACATACATATCCACCCACCACATTACTCACACATACACGCTCCCCACATATACACGTCTACATATAGAGATATTGACCTACAAATTACTGTGCATATGCATAGGTATATTCACTTGCATTTTTCAAATGGAGTTTATTTCAATTCATGGTAGCAGTTCTTCCTTATGTTTATTTATTTTACATATATTTTAAAGATTAAAGAATTTATTTGAACTTCCTCTATATTTGATTTCCTTCCTAGGCCTTGATAGTGCTTATTGTTTTAGTGGATAAAGTTTAACAGATACATTTTACAGTTAAATTTAACAGTTAAATTTTATTTATTATTTGAGACAGAGAGAGAAAGAGATGGAGAGAGAGAGAGGGAGAATGGGTACACCAGGGCCACCAGCCACTGCAATTCCAGACACATGCACTACCATGTGCATCTGGCTTACGTGGTTCCTGAAGAATCTAATCTGGGGTCCTTAGGCTTCATAGTCAAGTGCCTTAACTACTAAGCCACATCTCCAGTTCAACAGTTAAATTTTTAATAGGTAATGAATACAGTTAAAAATTGATGTCACTTATTGCTGGTATAGAGCAATAAATTGTGGCTTCTTAGCTCAAAACTTGTCTATTCCAGGTCACTGTTCTGTTTACATCAGTAGTCATTTTTTTTTTTTTAGATAAGATATGCTCTGTTCTGTATTTTATTTTTGGTGATTTTTTTAAATTAAAAGAAAATAAAACCAAAATTTATCTTCCCCTGATCTTTTTTGTTGCCTTAGAACCTAACTCTTGATTGTGTCAGGTAAGTTATTATACAGTGGTATAGTACAAAAATGACAAGATACGGACATGCTTATTTATGCTAAATCATGTTCACCTGTTTCATGCACTTTTTAGTATTGGTCTTCATGTGTTCATAGGGTTTTGATGAGCAATCAGCATGTTTACCATAACCTTAATGAAAATTTCCTCACCTATTGTCCCTATTTTTGTTTTTTTTAGGAGTGGCAGAATTCCATTCAGAAGAACGCAGGCCTTGCATTTATTGAACTTGTCAATGAAGGAAGGTAATTTATTTTCATTTGTACTTTTCTCTAAACTCTTACTGTATGCTCCCCAAATGAACTAATGATTTGTGGTTTTGTATGCATTGTTGCTATAGTCAATAATGTATTAGAACTTTTTTTTAAATACATGGTTCATTTAGTGTTGAGCTATCAACAACCTCTTATTTTCTTCTTTGATGTACTTTGAGTCTCTTCAGTGTCCTCCACTTCCGTCTCCACAGAGAAGCTTCTCTGGCTAGCAGTGAGAGCAGCACTCATATTCATTCTACCACTTCCTGTGCAGTGGTCACTGAGCCTGGTGGGTGCTACAGAGATAACTCATCCAGTGTTAAGCACTGGGCTTTCTCTCATTCTTGACGTTTTGTTGAGTCTTGGGTCTCTGGTGTTCATCACCATCAGGTTGGGCCTCTCCTGGATGAGCCTGGCGAGCCTTCTGGGCTAGGGAATAGGAGAGGTGAAGTTGGCAAGTTTACTGGCAGAACTTGATTCTTGAGCTGTGTTTTCAAGGAGCAGCATTATCAGTCACGTAGCCTTTAGAAATGTGGGATGTATGGGTAAATTAGAAGGTATTTTGTCAAAAACATTAAAAAGTAGACCAGCATTTGCATCCCTTTTGATTCCTCAACATTTTGAAGGTATTATTGTGAATTATCAAACCCCTTTTCTACCATGTACTTCAGTTTCTTCATCTACTAAGTCAGTATTTGTTTCACACTGAATATGTACCTCAAATTCTTTTTAAAAATGAGGATAGTGCATTAGAAATAATGAGCCTTTGTCATAGATCTTACATTCTAACAGACAGTGATATATTAAGAACAATTAACAAATTAATTTGTAGAATATGAGAACAGTGATCAGTAGTACAACAGAAGTAAAATGTATAACAGGTGAATGAGATGCTATTTGGGGAGATTTTTGAAGGAAATATAAACAATTGATGTGGTTTGTACTGTAAAATATGGTGGACATATTGGACTTTTGGGTGATGACATTTAAAATATAGTGTTGGGCTCTTCAGGGTGATGTTTGGGCAAGCACAAAAGCATGCACATGAGTTTACCATAGGGACACCCAGGGACAGCTAGTCTAGGGCAAGGGAACAGCCAGTGTACAGATATGATCTTCTCTAGTGTGTCTTAGGAATGACACCAGTATAGGAAGAACAGAGTGACCAGTGTGAAAAGAGTTAGGGAATGAGGTCGGGAGATAATATAGAGCAAGAGTTTGTGTAGAGCCTTCAAATTTTTTTTGAGGAAAATACTATCATTTCAAGATTTTGAATAGACAAGGAACACTCATATGTCTTAAAAGGATCACTCTCACTAACACATATAGAAATTGGAGGATAGAAGGTAAGCTAAGAGATTTGTTGAAGGGCAAAGTAGTAATCCTAGTTAAGCATGTGGATGATGTGGAGCATAGCAGAAATTACAAAGGACTGTATATAGATATATTTTAAAGATTTAGGTAGTAGCATTTGATGTGGATGTGTGCAAAACCTATTTAAGTCAAGAATTTCTCTGAGAATTCTGCCCTGCACAGCTGAAAGCATGGTGTTCCTATCAAATATCTGCATCTGTTTATGATAGAAGCAATTAGTGGGGAAGAAAGAATTAAATTATTGAAGTAATGGTTTTGAATTCTCTTTTTTAATTCACTCATTATCTCAAGTGGTGATGTTAAATATGTGGTGACTAGTTAAATCTGTAGACCATTGATGTAAACTCAATTGTCATAACCACATAGGTGCTGGTACTGACCAAAGGCTGGGTGATGGCTAAGATTGACCACTGGCTATAGTGACAGGAACACTGCTTGTGATGCACTAGTTGGTTTGGAGAGTGTAGTATAAGCAAACCATATTTGCACTGACTTTAAGACAGTATGAGGATGAGAGGAGAGGTCTTTTCATAATTAAATATAAGCACAGTAAGTACTTTATTTCCCAAGTCATCTCCCCAACCTTGAATTTCTCATTTTTAAAAGAAATTTTCAGTTACCTTTTTTTTTCCAGTTAGCATACAAGGTATTGCATTTCATTATGGCATTTCTTAACAAATATTGTATTTTTATTTATTTATGAGAGACAGAGAGGCGGGGGAGAGAAGGAGAGAGAATGGGCATGCCAGGGCCTCTAGCCACTGCAAATGAACTCCAGATGCATGCACCACTATGTGCATCTGGCATGTGGGTTCTGGGGCATAGTCCCTGGGTCTGTAGGCTTCCAGGCAAGCACCTTGATTGCTAAGCCATCTCTCCAGCCCTATTATGACATAGTCATGCTTATATCCTCCTCCTCTCCTTTCCTGGTATTTATCTGTATTGCCTATTTTTGTCATAAATGTATGTTCTTACAAAGAAGTACCCCCTCCCAAACCCATCTCTTACTTATGGTTGAATCTGGTCTTTAGAGAATTGAGGTGAATTTAGAGAATTAGGTGAATTGAGTATATGTTTAATAGTACTTTGTTTCTGTGAATGGTTGTTTTGTAGCTTTTATATACTTTCCTTGTAAATAACATACCATGTTTAATGTAAATATATTTTATATAGAAAGAATTGACAATAGTCTAGTTACATTTCATGTAGAGTTTCTATTAAAGAAAAAATATATAATAAAAATGTACATTAAAACTACATTTTTATCAAGAAATGATGTTTTATTCTTAAATAGACTTACTCGGTATTTCTCATTGGGAAAATAATTATTTGAATCACATTTATGTTTAGTCTATTTCCATGGCTTTTATGATTCTATTTCTTACCTCTATATGTCTTACTCTGTTTAGACTTGATATCCTCCCATGGTTAGGATACTTGTCTGTAGCACTCAGCCTTTATCTTTTATGCAAACTGTCAATCTTATAAACAGTGATGGAAATAAGACTAATGTTTATTGGAAAATACTACGCCTATGATTTGAAAATTATTTTCTGTTCAGAGGGTAGAATATATTTAAAGGAAAAATCCAGAGGTTTATTTTCTAAAGGAGTGGATTTGATTTCTCTTGCATACATGTTCAGTACCTTGAGGCTAAAATGAGTCTGTGTAGAAATGGATGCTCGTGAAGAAATGGATGTTTGTGAAGTAGTTTAGAGGGTTCCAGTACTCAACTTTATCCCAGGGGCAAGAATAGTAATAAGGATTTTTCTTTTTACTGCCAAGACCAACCTTTGTTTCTTGTTATTGTGTATGTCTGACCTGCCTTGACCTCATTTATAGAGTAGCTGCTATAAATCTGGCCCTTGATTAATGTTTTATTAGTTTAAATAACACGAAGACCTTTATAGACAGACTACAGCATAAGGTTATCAGACTTGAAGGGTATTACTAGCAAATCAATTACTTAGGTCAGACATAAGTAATTTTTGTTAGGTAGAAATGTTTCCTTTACTTACATGTTTAATATGATACTTTATAAATACGTTATTTCATAGCATTGAATTCAATTATTTATACTGAGTAGCTTTCCATTTTAAATAAATTTATTTTATGGAGCTAAAATAGCTAACAGTCACTGATAAAATCAGCTAGTGTGTCTTTGATGACTTTTTCCAGGAAAAAATATACTTTGACAGCAAATTTCAGTTAAAAATCAAATTTCCACATTTTGTAAGTAAGGCCATTTTTAACTTTGAACAGGCATGTTGATCATGGGAGTTCACACCTTAACTTACTGTCATCTTCTCTACTATGTAATTATGGGTGTAATTGACTTATAATTTATTTCTTCTGAAAGGCATACTTTTCTTTATATAAAAAACTTTACATTCCTTGTTTTGGAGTGGTGTGACTGGGATCTTGTCATGGAGCATAGCCTGGCCTGTAGCTCTGTCAGTCTTCTGGCTCAGCCCCTAGAGTACTTGGATTATAGGCATGGACCACCTGCCCTTCCGGTTGTATGTTCTCTCTCTGTTTTAAATAGTATCTCCTGTAGCATACTGTGGCCTTGAACTTGCTATGTAGCCAAGGGTGACCTGACTCCTGATCCTTCAACCTCTACTGAGTAAGTGCTGGGATTACAGACCTACGTCACTATTCCTAGCCTGTTTTACATTCTTAGTGAATGTTAAAACTGCCTTTTAGGCTGTGGTGCTATAGTGCCACACTAATAGAAGTTAATAGATAATTGTTATTACTTTGAGCTCCTTAAATGAAAAGTGAGGTTGTGTGTGGTGGCGCACGCCTTTAATCCTAGCACTTGGGAGGCAGAAGTAGGAGGATTGCCATGAGTTCAAGGCCACCCTGAGATTACAGGGTGAATTCCATGTCAGCCTGGGCTAGAGTGAGACCCTACCTTGACAAAAACAAACAAACAAACAAAAACAGAAAGAAAAGCGAGGGTTTAGTGCTATATTAAATTCATAGTGGTAGGTCCCTTTCTTTCATATCTCAGGCTTAACTGATTTATTTATGTATTTGACTTGAATTTTTATTAGTCATCTTTTTTCTTTAAAATATATTTAATTGAAATTGAATTGAAAGATATAATTAAAGTAGCCCCAGTAACATTGTTACCTATATTTTAAAATTCAGTGCTTTGTTAGTGAATCTTATACCTCTTCTTGGTTTTGATTTCACATTTTGCCTTCCAATTTCTATGCTTATTACTAGATATTCTGATGACATTATATTAAATAAGAGACCAACGGTCTTGGCTTTCATTTTGCTGGCTGAAGTAGACTAGATTGGTAGATGGCTTGTGATCCCTTCATCAAATAACTTTTAGACCATTTCACGATCCTGGTGCTGTTCGGAGTTGTTTTGCTTGCATGTGTGTGTGCATATGTGTATGTTCACAACTCCGTTCCAATATAGACATTTTGTATCTGCCTCTGTTGCTCTCCCTTTTCTTCTTTCAGACAAGCTTAACCAGATTAGCTAGCTAATGGTCCCAGTGGGAACTCTGTCTACTCCTTCACTGAGCTGGGCTTGGGAGGGTTGCCAGGCCCACCTCCCCTTTACATGGGTGCTCAGCGTCTGTACTCAGGGGCTCATGATAGCACAACAAGCAGGTTATTCTCCCACTCCTTTGCGTAGCTCCCATCTAGGTAAATGCTCTATGTGATTTTACTGTGACATTTTTAATGAATTGTGATAATGTAGACTCTTAGTCTTTCTCGTGAGTTGTCTGACTTGCACCTTTTGTGGAAGAGAATGATGCTTTGGGTCAATACTGACCGTCCTACACATCTTATGTATTTATGTCATCCTGTTTTTGTTCTTATGATCCTGAATTCTGAACACTCATTATAGATAGCTTCCTTGTCAGTGAAATTTTTATATCTTGAGATATCAAACAATGCTTGTAGTCTGCTGGTTCATGTTACTGATTTTCTTAATTTTCTTTTCTTTTTAGGTTTTTGTTTGTTTCTAGTTAATTCATATTTTATAGTAATAAAGACATTGCTACAGCTTTTAAAGTATTTTTATTATTAAAGATTTTTTAAAATTTATTTATTAGAAACAGAGGGGGAGAGAGACAGAGAGAGTGAGTAAGAATGGGTATGCCAGGGCCTCCAGCCACTGCAAAGGAACTCCAGATGTGTGCGCCCCTTGTGCATCTGGCTAACGTGGGACCTGGAGAATTGAACTTGAGTCCTTTGTTTGCGCAGGCATGCACCTTAACCACGAAGCCATCTCTCCAGCCCAGTTTTTAAAATTTTGATAGTAAAAAATTAGGGAAGCAGTAGGCCATGGAACCTAATTTAGAAGTGCATTAAAAATATAACATTTGAGCCGGGCGTGGTGGCGCACGCCTTTAATCCCAGCTCTTGGGAGGCAGAGGTAGGAAGATCACCGTGAGTTTAAGGCCACCCTGAGACTACATAGTGAATTCCAGGTCAGCCTAGGCTAGAGTGAGACCGACCTCGGAAAAAAAAAAAAAAAAAGTAACATTTCGGGTTGGAGAGATGGCTTCATGGTTAAGGGTCTTGTTTGCAAAGCCTAACAACCTTGCTCCAATTCCCAGTACACAATTAAAGCCAGATGCACAAAGTAGCACATGCATCTGGGGTTCATTTGTAGTGGCTAGAGACCCTAGTCATATGCCCATTCTCTCTCTCTCTCTCCCTTTCTCTCTTTCTGTCTCTCCCTCCTTTCCTCCCTCTCCCCCTCTCTCTACTTGCAAATAAATAAATTTGAAACATGTAATGTTTAAATTCTCATGTTGAAATTTGTAACTTGTTAAATGCTATAGCTTTAACATAACCTGAGATTATAGTTTTGGGTTTAGTTTATTGAAAATTCATTTTGAGAACTTCTGTATCCTCTTGTGATTTTACTTCTCAGTCTTCTGCCCTGGCCTTCTTTTTTCTCCATACTTGGAAAGTACAGAAAGAACAAATTATCCCATATACTGTTGGATGCATCCCTAAATTGTTCTCCTGGGAGAGTCAGTATCTGCTTATTACAGCAATAACTCAGACTTGTATCTGAATATGTAAATAACCTTCATAAAAAGCATAATGTTTCTATTGGTAATAGACTTCTCTGTCTTCAAAATTCACTGCTTAGATTACATTTTTGCTTTCTGTGCACTGATGTGGCAGCTTCAGCATTTCCCTGCCCTTCCCTAAGTAGAATAGAAGATTAAGAAGAAGGACAAGTGGAACGAAAGTAAAGAGTGTAAAAAGGGAGGATGAGAAACAGGGAGGGAAGCCAGAGCACAATTCATTGTATTATGACTACCTTGGCCATTATCCTTGATATTTTGAATCTGAGTTGTACTTTGGCCAAAAGACAAAAGTATGTATTGTACTCGAGGAAACAATGTGGCTACAATGTATTCTTTTCTTACCAATGGAAGAGAAAACCTGAATTAAAGTAGAGCTTTTTGTTAGAAACCCTAGACTTGAAGAACCATGCACTTTCTGGTTAGTGTCTTAAAGTAAAATTATTTGTAGGATGAGGTCACTGCAATTAGATGTTCATGGAACAGTAATTTTGATGTGATCTTACTGAGGGTAAACTAGTGAAGCAGAAACCTTTCTCATCTCTGTTTACTCAAACGCTTCACCAGCTGGTATAGAAGTATGTGTGGGGGTAGTTTAGATGTGGTATATGCTGGGGTTTTTTTCCTCTTAAAATTTATGTTTATTATTTCTTGAAATTAATGCTTATCAAAAGTAATTTTCTCACCATACTTAGAATAAGTGTATGTTTCTTACTGTCTTTTATATGTTTTATTATACAGTAGTCAAGTGGTCAAGCCATTTCCACTATTGACTGTCAGTCAGCATTTCTAATCAGCATAACATGTCCTTTCATATTTTGTGTGTGGAAGTTTGTTTTATTAATCTTGCTTTTAGTATGGGTTCTTGTTGCTGAAATTGCCGAAGTCTACTTGTTTTCATAGCTGTGTTTGTCAGTATACGTGTAGTCTGTGGATGTATGTGGGTGTGCATGTGCTGTGGCTTGTGTGCTAAGATCAGAGGTCAACCTTGTGGCGTTGGTACTTGCCTCCCACTTGTGTTTTCTTTTATGCTGCTGCTAATGACAGACAGCTGGCCTGTAAGCTTTAGGATTCTCCTGCTTTTGCTTTCCCTTCCCATGGGGTCTTGTACGTAGCTGTGGCTAGCCTGGAACTTGCAGTGGAAGACAATGTTGGCCCCAACTTAAGGTGATCCTCTTGCCTTTGCATTATAATTGCTGCAATTACAGGCATGTGCCACCATACCTGGCTTATACTTACCACTTCCTCTTTTTTTAAGTAGTGCCAGGTATGATCCCAGGTACATGCTGGGCAAGCAAGCACCTTCCCACTGAGGAACATCTCCTGCCTTAAGTTTAAGTGATTGGTAGTATAGGATTTGTTTTCCTGTTTTCAAAAAATCCAAATATACTTAACTGGGAAAAGATGATTGGGATGTACCAAGCCTCTAAAATATACTTATGATTGTGTGTTTATACAATACATGCATACATATGCATCTTATATCTAAATGAAATCATTTGCCAAATTAAAGTGTCATAAGGAAAAATGGAGGTGAATTAGTAGAGTAAAAGGAATTAAACTTTGAGTAGACTTAAGTGAAATTAAAATAAAGGTAAAATTATTAACTTAATTCAGCTAGTATTTATGCATATCATCTATTCCAGACGCATGTGCTACTTTGTGCATCTGGCTTACGTGGGTTCTGGGAAATCGAACTTGGGTCCTTTGGCTTTGCAGGCAAGCGCCTTAAATACTAAGCCATCTCTCTAGCCCCATTTATTTATTTGTTCATTCATCTATTCATTTATGGGAGGGTCTCTACCCTAGGCTGACCTGGAATTCACTGTGTAGCCTCAGGCTGGCCTGAACTCTTGGCAGTTCTGTTACTTCAGCCTTGTGAGTGCTGGGATTCAGTGTGAGCCGTCATTGCTTGACACAGAATTTTATCATGTTTTTCCTTTTCATTTTCTAGACACAATTATCTTTCTCTTTCTTTGCCCATCCTTGAGAATAAATTCTTTCATAGTTGTGAGTGTGTCTTTTATCTCTAATGTTATCTTACTAAGTGGCCCTTTTGTTTCTGTTGTGGCCTCTGTAATGCCATGAGTCGTTTAAAATGCTCAACTAGGAGTTATTGTGCATTACAATCTTGGACAATAACAGCCTGATATCAGACTGTTTCATTTATATTAACACTGAGATTTATATTAAATTATGAGGCTCTTATATTTTCAGGAAAAATAGCTTTGTCAAGTATTTGCTGTTTCTTTTCTGGGTTTTGTAAGGGATGTTGACACACTGCACTCTCTCTGACTGAGGACATAGTTTTACAGAATAATGAATGCTCTTTGGGTGAGATAAAGGATCTAGGTCATCTTTAAGTGTGTGTAAAACTTAGGAAAAGGACCAAAAACAAATGAATATAACTCCTGTTGCTCACCAGCCTGTTCTTTTTTGAGCCTCTAGGGAGGTGTATTTTGAGATATTTGTGCCTTTATATATTTCATGAAAAGTTGATACAAGTGCTTTTAACTCAGAAATGAATATAGAAATGCCAATTTAAGGATTTTTATGATACTGAATTAATTACGCTGTCGGAGAGATAAGAAAGTAGAAGAAGGACAGGAGGGAAAGAAGGAATGGGGAATGAGTGGGGAAGTGAAAGGAAGGAGACAAGTACATGGGGAGTTAGGACATAATTCTTCCCCCTATTAAAGATTATGTTAATTTATGGAGGTTACAGTATTAGAAGTCTTTAGAGTCTTTTTCCCCCTTAGTTCTGGTTTGTGATGATTCTCTGTAGTTAAATCTAGAGAAAGCACAACATGAGAAGTATGATAAGCATAGGTGCGGCACTTCCGCATTCTTACTTCCCAGGGTCCATGAGTGTTGGTTGTAACTTTTTCTTTGAGTCATTGGTCATGTGCAGTAGTGAAAATCTGACAGTTGCAGCTAATGGGAGGTCATAGAAAGCCCAGGAAACAGCAGTAATTTTGGAAAAATTGGTGGATTTGTGTGTATGTGTGCTTACCAAAGGTCTAGACTATAATCAGATGTGGACAATGGGCCATAATGTACTAATGGGAGATGATTGTCATCATTACTATTATTTATTGAGCCTCTAGTGTCAATTTTTGGTGGTTGTTCACTTGGTAAGGCTGTTTGTTTCCTAGGGTTGACACAAGTGGGTCCCTTTCTTCTTTGTACTCCACATATAAATAATACATAGTTTCTCTCTTTAGTATTAAAATATGTGAATCATTTTGTGCTTTGCTTTCGGAGGTTTTAATATTTAGAGTAAACCCAACATTTTGAAACTGCCTACTGTGATTAAAACTTTGGCTTAATTTACCTTTAATTCTTCATTTGAAATAATAATTTACACAGTTATCATATATAATTATACTTGCTAAATGTCATGTAACTGGTACATTTAGAAAAATAAGGATGTACATGGGTAAATTACCCTTTGTAACAACAAAAATATCATTTAACTATCTTAATTCAGTTTGTGAAGTTATAAAAATGTTTGTACTTAATGAAAGGCCAAGTAACATTTTTATGTAAAATACATAGCAGGTATGTTACTCAAACCTTCTCAGATACTGAGTTAAAGCCATTTTGTAAATTGTGAAGGGAAAATGTAAATGCTTCCCTTTATATCTAAGCACATTATTATTGTTTATATAACCCAATAATGATTGAGCTTAGCCTGCCTGTATCATTTCTTTTAGGTGCTGTGGTTGATTTAAAGTAGAATAAGCAAGAAATACACTCTTAGTCAGTTGGGAAAATAGAATAATACGTATAAAATATTAGTGATAGATTCATATAAAAGTATATAAATGAGTATAATTTTGATACATATTCCATAATTATTAGATATAATTGGCATAAAATGAAGGACTTTGCATGAAGAAATTGTAGAATATTTCATAGAGGACAAAAGCTTGAATTAGAGTCTTCAAAGTAGTTAAGGGTTTAGGGGCTAGAATGATGGCTCAGTGTTTAAGAGTACTTTCTGTGCAAGCATGACAGCCTTAGGAGGCCTGAGATGCTGTATGTGAATCTATAAGAATCACATAAACAGCTGAGCATAGCCACATGTATCTGTGACCTCAGGACTCCAGGGGAGTAGACTGGGAAATAACTGGAATGTAGCTTATAGAAACAAACCAGCAAGCTGTGGGATCAGTAAGGGACTCCAGCTCAAATAAGAGTGAGCAGATGAATGATGGATGAACACCCAACATTTCCACTCTAGATACCACAGGTGAGCTCAAGGCATACCACATGGGCACGTGCATGCACATACAACGCACACAAAAACGTGCAAAATTTTAAGAAAGGAAATAAGGGTTTAGAGGTAAAGAAAGAACAAAAATGAACCTAGGTGGGAAGGTGGCTTGTAGTGTTCATTTCTTGTCATTCACTTGGCACCTGCTTGCTGTGTGTGCTGGGTGTTGTTCTGTAGTCTTACATGTAGCTGTTTGTGCTTCCATAGAGGACACGAGGACAAATTATAACAAGGAAGCAGAATAAATGAGAAATTTAAAACAAAACATGATAATTGTTCAATAATAAAGAGGGGAACACTGATAAGGAGGCCAATATGGATTTATAGAAAAAGAGTTATAAAGAAAAGACACCAGTTTTCAACCTTTTTTTTTTTTTTTGATTTTTGAGATAGACTTCACACATCTCACATTGGCTTTGAACCTGCTATGTGCTGAAGTTGTCTTTGAACTCCTAGTCCTGTTGCTTCTACTTTACAAGTGCTGGGATTACAGGTGTGTGACACTGTGACCTTGAAAGAAGATCAGTGTTTGTCTACTATTAAATTGAAAGTCAGATGGCTGGAACAAAATGAGCAAGGAAGGCAGGTGTGGTGGCGCACACCTTTAATCCCAGCACTCAGAAGGCAGAGGTAGGAGGATCGCCATGAGTTCAAGGCCACCCTAGACTACATAGTGAATTCCAGATCAGCCTGGTCTAGAGTGAAATCCTATCTTGAAACCTCCCCCCCTCCCGAAAAAAAGAGCAAGGAAGAGGTTTGGAAATATTAGTGAAGCATCCAGTTTTCAGACCATATAGTACCCTATAAGTTAAGAAATTCAGACTTAATCTTGTCCAGTAAGAATACATTGCATAGCTTTAAACAGAGGTGTAGCATGTCAATTTTTTTCATGATAACATTTAATTTCAGTGTACTTTCAAAATTACTTTAAAATGTGCAAAATATACTTACCATAAAGTTTGTCATGCTGAACTTGTTAAAATGTGTACTCAGTGACATTGTTTAAGTGTATCTTAATATCCAACATTTTAGGTCATGGGCCATGTATATTATCTGTTCATCTGTGATGGACATGGGTTGCTTTTCCCTTTGGCCATTGTTAATAATGCTTCAGTGAACACAATTGTACTCAAATATCTCTTTGAGTTCCTTCTTTTATTTCTATATGGTATGTATTCAGAAGCAGAATTACTACACTATAAGCTGTGTTTTTAATTTTTTAAGAACTGACATTCTGTTTTTTTCTTGTTTAGTGGCTGTAGTATTTTGTATTTCCATTTTTTTTTAGTGCCTCTCTCTGCACTGCCTTTCACACACAAGCCCAAAATAAAAATAAGTGTGTTCGAGGTATAATGTTAGGAATGAGTAGCATGGGTCATAGAACTGGATTGGTCAGTGTAGGTATGGGAAGGAGCATACAGCTCAGCCCTAGGACACTAACTACAACAGTGATAGCTACTGTAGTGAAAGGATACAGCAAAATGGATGATGAAGAGGCAGCCACTCAGTAGGAGGAAGCCCAGGAACATGCTATGTTTTGTTCAACAAATAAGAGAACATATTTAATAACCCTAAGGTACTTTGTATAGATACCTTACTAGTTGTATATAGTTATTTTTTTATTAGAAAATTCCTTATGGATTTCCTTTTCTTTTTTTTTCAAGGTAAGGTCTGTCTTTATCCCAGGCTAACCTTAGAACTCACCCTGTATTCCCAGGCTGGCCTCAAACTTACTGATATCTTCCTACTTCTGCCTCCTGAGTGCTAGAGTTAAAGGTGTGTTCCACTCCTGGCATCCTTGTACATTTTTTTAGTGCAAGTTTGTATTCCTTATGTTTAGTAGCCTAGAAGTACCTGACAGAAGCGAGCACTCTGCTTCTCTTCTTTAAAAGCACTGCTGGGCTCCCAGTAACAATTGGAGACTATCCTGTGCTCTGCTGATTTAAAAATAAATCAGATATGGCTGTTGCAGTCTGGAATGGAAGATAAATTTGGAAGTATATTATTGAGATAAATGGTACAATATAGAAAGTGTCACTAATATATGGAAGGCAAGTAGGGTTGGGGTCATAAAGGGTTTTGCAGTGATGGACCTCACAGTTGGCTCTGAAGGATTGATAAGGAGACCATGCGAATGCATTGGCTTCAGCATGTCAAAGTATGCACTGATGGGCACATCTGGTATAGAAAGATGACTGATGAAGGAACTGTCAAGAACAGCAAGACTAATATAAAGAGGTTGAGTTGGTGGCTGTGGCACCACTCATAGCCATGACGCTAAGTGCCTAAGGGCACTCGAAAATGTTGCTGAATGAAACAATTGTAAGGTGACAGAGGTAGAGTTGATGGGACTTGGTCTACTCAGTGGGGATGATGAAGAAGGAAGAGTTGTCTATGCCGCATATTTTTCATTTCAGTAACTGGTTAGATAGTGATGACGGTAGTGTCGATATTGAATACCATCTAAAGACAGCACTGTTTTAATCAATTATGGTACAGTTTACCCAGCCCACAGGAATCCTTCATGGTTGGCCTGTGTTGTAGTACACCATTGATTCAAAGTCAATAAATTGTACAGTATGACTCCTAAAGTAATAAAAATATACACACTAACTTGTACCTGCATATAGATACATATGTCTAATCATTAGATACATACTGCACACCAATACCAGATCTATAAGGATAAGGACAGCAAGTGTTAAGATAATGACCTTTTCTGAAATGTACAGGAATGTGAGGACTTTCACTTGTTCTGTTATTCAAGTATTGCATATATTTTTTAATATATTTTAAAATATATTTTATTTGAGAGAGAGAGGGAGAGAGGCAGATAGTGACAGAGAATGGGCATACCAGAGCCTTTAGCTGCTGCAGACAAACTCCAGATGCATGCGCCACCTTGTGCATCTGGCTTACATGGGTCCTGGAGGATCAAACCTGGGTCCTTTGACTTTGTAGGCAAGTGTCTTAACCACTAAACCATCTCTGGAGCCTACTAATTATATTTATTTCAGTGTCCAGATACAAAAGTTTGAGTTTTGGATGCCATGTAATTTAGATATAAGTCACTGTCATGGTTTTAGTAACCTGTGTCCATGTTTTATGTCCTGCTTTGCTTCTGGTTTTTGAGGGCATATGCTAAGGTTTCTATGGAAAGTCAGCGTCCTCTACCTCCTCATTTTGTCAGATTGCTTACCTGTTTTTGCCTTCTCTGCCCCAAGAGGTTCCTGACAGCTGTTGTGCTTCTGTGTTCTCACTTGTGCACAGCAAATATATTAGAGAAGAGATACTGAATGTCTTCTGTGTGTTGTCCTTTCTAGGTTTTTGACCTCTATAAGGCTTGGCTGCCTTGTGGTGTTAGCCTTGTAGTACTATAACAGAAACACTTGAGATGATCAGTTCATAAGTTGAGTTATTTTTATTTATGGTTTCTGAGGTTTCAGTCCATTGTCAGTTGGCAATTTACTTTTGTGCCTGTGGCCAGGTAGTACATCGTGGTGAGAATGAATGTGTGGTGGAAGAAACTGCTTACCTAAGCGTGGCTGGAAACAGGATAGGGGCAAGAGGCTGAAATCCCAATATCTCACTTAGGGTACACTCCTGGAGACCTCACTTCTGTTAGGCCCCATCTCTTAAATGTTCCAAAGCCTCCTAGTGTTGTTGTGGGCTAGGAACATGCATCTTTGGGGACAATGCATCCAGACGAGAGTACTTGATAACTTTCCATTGCCCTTAAAAAGAATAAGCCATCACTTTAATCTAGAATTATTAGTTGGATAGTTTTGTTTATTTAGTTTTATTTCATTTATTTAGGTATTTAGTGTGAAATATTGACACATCCTTGTATATGAAGTTAGAACAAGGGATTGCATTTCTTTTTCTCTAAAAAAGATCAAAATATACCACATTTGGTCTCTGATTAATCATATTATTTTGTGTGTATTTACAAGTATTTCTTTATTTGACATTATTCTTCTTTTACAGGTTGCTCAGCCAAACAATGAAGGATCATTTAGTAAGAGTAGCAAATGAAGCTGAATTTATTCTGAGCAGGCAGAGAGCGGAGGATATTCACAGGCATGCGGAATTTGAGGTAGGTTGCACATATGTGATTGGTATAAGGAAGCTACTATTTCATAGTGTTTATCATAGAATATACATGGGCAGAATGTCAGTATGATCAAAAGAAGTATGTTATGTTTCTTCAAAAAGCAAAGCCTGTTTATATCATGGAGGCTTCCGATAAGACAACATGTCTCCTTTACTGTCATCTCAGCTCCAGTTCAACTGCCATTTGAACTGAGCAGCTTATGTGTTGGGCTGACCTGATTTGAAGAATGGGAGCTGGGTTGCAGCTCTCCATTTTGCCCAGTAAAGGTGTTTGTCCTCTCTAGCTTCTTTTCTTTCAGCCTTTATTATAATTCAGTGACATAATATAGTAATGGTTTTAACCCATTTTATTCAGTGTAATATTTTACCATAGAATTTTCTTTTCATCAGTATGTTTATTATACATTTGTGATCGTTAAAATTTTATTCAGTATAATCCAATTTTTAAATTTTCCCCTCACTACTGCCCTCCTTATTTTTAGGTTTAGTAAATTTCTATTTCAAGATCATTTAAGTCATCTATTTCAAATTGCACTTTTAGTCATAACCAGGTTATATTAGACAAAATAAAATGTTCAGTCTTTTTAAATGTCTATGAAGATAGTGAATAGACAGTCTACATGATTGGAGAATGTGGTTATAAGCCTTATCTGTGATGACTCTTGCATCTAGAATACATATCTTCCATCTCAGTGGTAGATAATATAATTTAAAAATGGGGGCTGGGGAAATGGCTGAGTGGTTAAGGCATTTGCCTGTGAAACCCAAGACCCTGGTTCGATTCCTCAGGACCCACGTAAGCCAGGTGCACAAGGGGGCACATGCGTCTGGAGTTCATTTGCAGTGGCTGGAGGACCTGGCGTGCTTATTCTCTCTTTCTCTCTATCTGCCCCCCCTCAAATAAATTAAATTGAATTAAAAATTTTAAAAATGGGCACAGGATTTGAACAGGCATGCCTCTGAAGAAGATATACCAGTGACCGGTGAATACCTCAGAAGGTATATCTAAGAAGGTGCTCGGCACTAGTGTTCATTAAATGCAAGTCAAAGCCACAATGAGAAGTTACTTAGCCTTCTAGCTAGGCTATACTAACACATTAGTAGGAACGTGGAACAGTTCAGTCTCTCATATACTGTTGGTGAAAATGTGAAATGATGCTTTGGAAATCACATGGTGAAACATAGACTTACCATTTAGAATATGGTTTATGTTCTTAGTTGAATAGAAAATATACGTATATCTGCTTTAGGCTGCATGTATTATAAAAATATTTATTGCTTGTTATTCCTAATGGTCCAAAGGTACTCAAATGTCCATCAACAAATCAATGAATAAAAATATTGGCCACCCATACAGTAGAATATTACTTTCATTCATATGTATGTAATACAGTGGACACATATGGTATACATTTATATGTTATATATTTTATATGTAAATGAAAAAATGGAATCATAATATAGTAAAATCATCATTTATAGAAAAATAAAATTTACGAACATCTTTTCCCGCTGATACGGATAGAACTCAGGACATCGAGCCAGCTAGGAGGCATTCTACCACTGAGCTCCACTCCCGTGTCTTTATTGTCGGGACGCTCAGCATACAGCCCAGGCTGGCATTGGGCTGTGATCTGTTTGCCTCAGACTCCTAATTGTTGGGGTTATAAATCAGCAGGACCATGTTTTCTAACAGGACCTAACATTTAGCCTCAACAATGGTTTGTTGCATTTGTCTCATATGCTAAATGGCTTGGCCTTTTTTGTCTCAATATTTCACATACATTTTAAATTCCAGTAGAATAATAACATGTCTTCTAAGTTTAAATATATTTTTATGTTGGGCTAATACTAACAGGTATTCTTACACTGTGAGCATCTTTCTGAGCACATATGCTCTTGGATCTGGGTTTATTACTATCCCTGGGCAATAAAATTTCTTTCTACTTTTCTATAACTTTCTATACTCTGTAAATCATGCTCGGTAGCCAGCTTCTCTGCTTGGTTTCTCTTCAGTAATTAAATTTAGCATTTCCAGCTGCTGAAAAATTTGTTGGCCTTTTCTGTTCATTTGTGTTTTCTCATGCGTAAAATGTAAGACGTCCACATACTTTAATTCTTTTAGAGAATCATTTTATAGGCTTGGTTTGGCAGTTATATAGCGGGAATGGTTTATTTTCCATCCAATCTTAAATATTAATCTAAATATTAATCTTATGTGCTAATTAAATATGAATTTGATGTATGCCAGATACATCACTATTCTGAGTGCTGTTTTAGAGTCATTTATAAGCATCTTTTTTCTTTTGCTTAGACTATCAGAGTAGTTTGTTTATTTGTGTGTGTGTGTGTATGCAGTTACATGCGTATGTGCGGGTACATGTAGAAGTCCGAAGACAACCCTCGGTGTCATTTGCAGGAATGATATCCACCACCTTTGAGATAGGATCATTGATTGCCTGGAGGTCACCACTGAGACAAGATTGGCTGGTCAGGGAGCCCCTGGCTCCAACCGTGATGGGATTGCTGAGACATACCACTCACATTGGCACTTGTACATGAATACCGCGGATTGATCTGAGGTCGTTCTGCTCTGAGGAGAGTCCTGCAACTGACTCAGGTGCCTCCTCAGCCCCCCTCTAGGTTCTCCTTAAAGAACTGCAGTTTCACAGTCAGGGTGACCTCTTTAAACATAGTTTTATGCAGCTACACAGAAATATAAGTTGGACTATTACCATCAAATTTAATGAATGTTTTGATTATAATAGGACAGAACAATTTAAATAGGGTAAGGAGATAACATGTCTTTTGTAGTATTTGAGGTGGAACCTTTGAGCTGAATCATATTTGAGTGAGTGACTTTTGATATAGTTGCTTGAGAAAGTGTTTGTCATAACACCAAAGCACCTGCCTGTCTCCTGAGGGTGTCACGCTTATACCAGTACTCTTCATTCTCCTTTGTCGCACATAGCACTTTGCATAGGTCATGCAGTGGAGTTCTTTGTGATAAATTGTAACCATCTAACTATGTCTCGCTACTTTAATATACTGTGGATGGTCATTCCTTAAAATATGTATGAATGATATAAAACCACTTTATACATACTTGGAGTGGCTACAGTAACAGGGACAATAAAATATATTCCTGATTATATGGGTGTATTGGAACCCTGATCCTTGAATATCTCTTCCTTTTCTCAGCCATATGTTTGAACATCCTAGATGTTCAGTCTTTATGTTTTTTGAAATTATATATTTGTATCATTCTCTTACCTTAGGTTTAGTTACCACATTGTATTTGGAGTACAGACATAGCCTCCTGGTTCTAATGTGAATTCATTCTTATGTTCCACATATCAGTAATGAACAAAACCTGAGCCTGAGTCTGTCTATCCAGAACCTGCTAAGGCATTTCTGCTGTACATTACATAAAAAGGTACCAAGTGTGTATCATGCTTTGAAGCCCTGCATGATTTGGAAATAGATGTATCTCAGGCCCTTCCCTGAATGTCATTTTTCCTCAGAAACACTGATCTTTCTTCCACCTTTCTAACACTGATTTCTTTCTTCTCCCAGGGTCTCTGCAGATTCATTGGGCACTTACTGCATGCAAGGCGTTCTTTTAGGCCAGAAAAATCCATGGCTTCTGCAATGTGACCGTTACACCTGGTTTTTAGGAATTACATACTTCTGGAAATAGCTGCTAAGCAGTTCAAAACAGTAAAATAAGATGGGTGTGGTGGTGGTGCACATCTTAAATCCCAGCTGGGAGGTCAAGGTAGGAGGATCCCTGTTAGTTTGAGGCTCCTTGAGGCTACATAGTGAATTCTTGGTCAGCCTGAGCTAGAGTGAGACCGACCCTACCTGGAAAAAAACAAACAAAAAAGTAAAAAGTAAAAAAAAAAATTTTAGATGGTAAGATGGTAGTTTTAATGATAGAAAGTACTCTTGACAACAAATAGCATATGTGATGTGGCTGTGTTAAGCAGAGGGTAGAACAGCCATCACTGAAGGGGACTTAAGGGCATGAAGGAAAATATGGAGATGGCAAGAGGACGAGTGAAAAGATGAAAAAAATCAAGTAGCACAAGTGCTTCTGGGTGAGAATGTGGTTCGTGCCCATGAAGAGTATGAGGACTGATTGGACTGGAGTGAGTGCAAAGGATGACTTAGAAAGAAGGGAGCTGAAAGAGTTAATGTGGAACCACATCATACAAGGCTTTTAAAATGGCCATTAGAGTGGTTTTGATTATCAAAATTAGATTTCTTGTGGATGGCTATGAAAAAAGGAGTAGCATAGCCTGAGAAACAATTTATACATACATCTGTAATTGCTGTTATAGAAAGAGATAAAATGGAAGACAGCAAAAGGTGTTTATTGCAGAAGCTCGGTGTTTTCTGCTGTGACTGAGATAGGAAAGGATGGCCTTATCTACTCTACTGGCTGTCATGGTGGAAAGAAGTGGTTGACTTGCAATGGTTTACTTTGGAGCTGACTGGATATGCTGATGGACTTAAGAAGGGGATGAAGGCTCATGGGGAAGTTTTTATATGAGCAACTGTAGAACAAAATTGCTTAAGTGAAGGGTTATAAGGAGTAGCTTAAGCCACCAAGGAACATCAGGAACCCAGTTTGGAATATATTAAGTTTGAAGTGTCTATTATGTATTCTAATGGAGATGTAGGTTACTAAGTTTGATATATAAACATGTGAAGTTCATGGGAAGTCTAGGTTTAGAACACAAATTTAGGAACAATCACATTTAAGCCACCTAGTCGGGATGAGAGCATTAAGTGAGTGAAGACCATTGTAAACTGCATGTGGCTGAAAATTTGGTGCTTCTCAACCTCTGACTTTGAAAATTTTTGAAATGATAAACTCTGTCAAGTAGTTCTGTTTCAGGTAAGAGTAGGACTCATAATTCTTATGTTCTCTGCTTTCTGCTTATATTAACTTTTTTGTTTTCTTAAGTCTCTGCCTCAAACTTATTCTCTGATAACCTAATGCCTTCCCCTTATGCCACCAGAGTAGATGCCTCATTTCTGTTGAGGACATTCTCTTAGTCTTTTTCTTTAACTATCACCAACTTAAACAGTGGTTTCTATATTTCTGACCTACTTCTCGTAACATGTAGGAGTTAAAACTGTGCTTGTCTTTTACCTTTTACTGTTTCCCAGTTCTAAGTGAAGCTTTGAGGATAACACGATCAAATCCTTGTGAATTCTATCAGACTTCAGATTGTGAAATGAGTTTCATATCTAGCTTTTGCTTCTTTGTCTTCCTGGGTTTATAAAACAATAGCTAATGTTAGATGACTGCTTACATGCCAAGAAACGTTGTGTTATACTGACTGATTTTTTTTATTTTTTTATTTTTTCAAGGTAGGGTCTCACTCTAGCCCAGGCTGACCTGGAATTCACTATGGAGTCGCCGGGTGGCCTCGAACTCATGGTGATCCTCCTACCTCTGCCTCCCAAGTTCTGGGATTAAAGGCGTGTGCCACCACATCTGGCTCTGACTGATTTTTTTTCATATCTCAATTTGAATTTGAGTATAATGTAATGATTTATTTTCTGAGATAATGTTTTAAATCTCTTATTGCTGATCTGGAATATGGAATGTTCCATATGGAATATGAAGTCATTTCAACAAGTAGCCAAAGTAATCTACAGAGTACAGTAACTGTATAGTATTGGTCAAAGATTCCTACATGCCTCCAAACATTGATTGTCCTCTGATTTTAGTGGTTAACTAAGTCAACAAGAAAGTTAGTTTAAGTTAGATTCCAATATGCAATATTACTTAATCAGTTCATCCGTTTCTACATGAATCATCCTTTCTTCCACTTCCAAAGAGTCTTACACCCTTTTGGAGTATCCATGGATAGACGGAAGTACCTGTCTTTAGTTTGTGTTGGAGTTACTTGCTTCCATGTTCTGATCTGATCTGAACTGATCTGTTTGAGCTCTTCAGCTCCCAGCCTGTTGCTCGCCATTGGCCAGTTACATGGGGTAGCATGGAAGGAGTTGATGCATAAACCTCACCCCCACTCATCTGTCAGATACATTTGAAGGTGAAATGGGAGATTTGTCAATGAATATGGAAATGTTTTTGCTGAGAACTTTATTAAATAGCTTTACTGTAGTATACTCTTGCAGCTGTATACTTTGCATGTTGGCCAGGAAAGGATCATTTGGTAGAAGAATGCAAATATGATTCTCTCTTTTGCTGGTGCTTCACTCGTAGGAATTTACTAAAAAGGTATAAACAGTAGTTCTCTCCTTGTTTGTACTTGGAAATTCCAACAGATAAGGACATTTGGATTTAAACTTTAGCTTTTTTTTTCATTGTTAATGACCAGAAAAGTATTAAATATGAATAACATGTAACAATTTAGATGTATTACCTAACATTATTTTTACTAGTTTATTTATATGTTGTTGAGAGTTTCTACTTAAGAGTGATATTCCATGATGCCTACACAATAATTTTCAAATGACTTATTATGTTAACGTACAAAAATGAATTTTTCTTAAGTCAGTATTAAGTGAAAATTTTATTCTTAGTCCTCTTTTAAAAGAGCTCATGAAGTGTTTTAAATAAGTTTCTTAAAAATTAAGATTTTGAGGGCTGGAGAATATGGCTTAGCAGTTAAGGCGTTTCCCTGCAAAGCCGAAGGACCCTGGTTCGACTCCCCAGGACCCACATAAGCCAGCTGCACAAGGAGGCGCATGTATTTGGAGTTCATTTGCAGTGGCTGGAGACTCTGGTGTGCCCATTCTCTCTCTCTCTCAAATAAATAAATAAAAAATATTTTTTAAAAATTAAGATTTTTGTGTTTCATATGTTATAAAAAAGCTTTTATGGTCTCTTTATAGATCACTTTAAATAGTATAGGAGAGTCAGGCATTATTTACTGTGTTATAACTGACAGGAACTTGTTAACATTATTAAAGTAGCTGTCCTGGATTTGCCTGTGCGTCCTGCAATCCCAGTGCTCAGGAGGCAGAGGCAAGAGAATCAAATAAGAAAATACTAAAACTGATTCATTTAAACAAATACCTTCAATTAACAGGAGAAACTTGTTCTGGATTTTTCTACTATATAAACAGAGCTTTATTTTCCCCTCATGATTTCTATCACAACACAGTATCTAGTAGATAATAGAGAAAGTTGTTTATAGAATTGAAGATGTCTGCTTTACATTGTGTTGTGACATCTCGTGCTTTTTGTACGAGGAAGTTTTCCTTGGGAGTGATGCCAAAGCTGAGGACCCATGTGTGCAAATTGCATGGTATCATATGAGCTAGTCATTTAATCCATCTCCTAATTCTTTTTTCAATTTCCTTTTCCAGCCTATTGATCAATGCATTAGGCATGGTTTAGTGTGCATTTCATTATTAGAAAACTTACTATTTGTATTACTAAAATGAAATAAAAATAGGCAAAGAATTTTTGGGGGCAGTGTACATATTTCTGAGTAGCTGATAATTTATTTTAGCCAAAAATGATTCTTACCTCTATATTTTAACTGTTTTCCAAATGTTATATTTTGCCATGTTTTATATTTACTTATGTTTAGTCATATGCTTTCAATATGAATTATGTACCATACAAAGTTTAAATCATGTGCAAATATATATAATAAAGATGTTGATATTATGATTATAACAACTAACATTTATTAAGTAAACATTCAGTTCTTTAAATGACTTCCTCATTTTATCTTTATAAGAACTGTGAGGAAGACATAATTTTTTTTATTTTTTTATTTTTTTATTTTAAAAAAAAATTTTTTTTTCTCCATTTTTATTAATATTTTCCATGATAACAAAAAAAATCCCATGGTATTACCCTCCCCCCTTTCCCCTTTGAAATTCCATTCTCCATCATATCCCCTCCCCATCTCAATCTTTCTACTTACATATATACAATACCAACCTAATAAAAGCCCTCCTCCCTTTCTTTCTCTTCCCTTTCTATCTCCTTTTTTAACTTACTGGCCTCTGCTACTGAGTTTTTTCCTTCTCACACAGAAGCCCAATCATCTCTAGCTAAGATCCACATATGAGGGAGAACATGTGGCGCTTGGCTTTCTGGGCCTGGGTTACCTCACTTAGTATAATTCTTTCCAGATCCATCCACTTTTCTGCAAATTTCATAACTTCATTTCTCTTTACCGCTGAGTAAAACTCCATTGTATAAATGTGCCATATCTTCATAATCCACTCATCAGTTGAGGGACATCTAGGCTGGTTCCATTTCCCAGCTATTATAAATTGAGCAGCAATAAACATGGTTGAGCAAGTATCTCTAAGGTAATGAGATGAGTCCTTAGGATATATGCCTAGGAGAGCTATAGCTGGGTCATATGGTAGATCAATCTTTAGCTGTTTTAGGAACCTCCACACTGATTTCCACAATGGCTGGACCAGATTGCATTCCCACCAACAATGTAGAAGGGTTCCTCTTTTTCCACATCCGCGCCAACATTTATGATCATTTGTTTTCATGATGGTAGCCAATCTGACAGGAGTGAGATGGAATCTCAATGTAGTCTTAATCTGCATTTCCCTGATGACTAGGGATGTAGAGCATTTTTTTAGATGCGTATATGCCATTCGTATTTCTTCCTTTGAGAATTCTCTATTTATTCGTTTTTATTTATTTATTTGAGAGTGACAGAGAGAAGAACAGGTAGATAGAGAGAAAGAGAGAGAATGGGCGCGCCAGGGCCTCCAGCCACTGCAAATGAACTCCAGACGCGTGCGCCCCCTTGTGCATCTGGCTAACGTGGGTCCTGGAGAATCAAGCCTTGAACTGGGGTCCTTAGGCTTCACAGGCAAGCGCTTAACCGCTAAGCCATCTCTCCAGCCCGAAAGACATAATTTTTATGTACATTATATAGAATAAGGAAACTAAGGCTTAGGCAAAGTTAATAATTTTCCCTTTATTATACATTTACTAATGGAGGTAGAATTTGCATTTGAATTTTGGACTTTTGTTTCAAAAAATAATTCAAGTATGTTACCTGTTTTTATGGTTACATGTGCCAAGATTCAAATTAAGATAAATCAAATATAAATTGAATAAAGTTTATAGGTTAGAAAGATTGAACTCTTCATATGTAATTAAATACTCATCTTAGAAAAAATAACTCATAAAGATACTAAGAAGACAGTAGCTAGAAAGATGGCTTAGTGGTTAAAGGTGTTTGCTCACAAAGCTTACTGGCCCAGGCTGAATTCCCAAGTCATCCATGAGTCATTAATTTGGTGTTTTCTTTGTGAGCTACCTTGTAATATTGTACTAACATCCCTCCCTCCCTCCCTCCCTCCCTCCCTTCCTTCCTTCCTTCCTTCCTTCCTTCCTTCCTTCCTTCCTTCCCTCCCTCTCTCCCTCCCTCCTTCCTTCCCTCCCTCTCTCTTTCCTTCCTCCCTCCCTCCCTCTCTTCCTTCCTTCATGTGAGTGTTTCTTTTTTGTTTCTAACACTTGTGGCATAGTGATTGGATTACATAGTGTGCTTGCTCAGAGTTTTGGTGATGTATCCACGTTTGGTGTGTATTTACCTTCGTGCCCTAGTTCACAATGCATTGTGAGTTGTGACTGGTGTGTCTGTGGGAAAGCTTTACCTATGATAATACTTCAAACTGTTGCTGTAAGTGGGTTGCCTCCAAGGGGTTTATATTTTCTTCTGCTGGTGTTTGGTGCTTGTTAACAGCCAGCTTTACTTTAAGGTCACTTTTCTGACTTGGCCTCAACTTGATATGTGGGTAGTTGCATAATTACATATCCTCACTCCCTTTTCTGGTTGATGCATATCACCGAGGGAAGGGTTCTTCAAGCTTCCTCGGGTTCTTAAAGGCCTTGGGGAGTTGTGTTTCTTTCTTTGAACTCTCTGCATTGCACTGGCCCTTAGTGCATTTCTTCTCACCATGCTGTCTTCAAAGCCAAAGCCTATCGGTTTTCTACATAAGAACCAGTTTCTTAAAACAGATGTGTACACATGTGTGCACACACACTTACATGCACAGGTGCTCATTCTGAAACTCTTAAGGCAGATATGCTTCTGAGAACTTAACTTACTATATGAGAGATCTTATATCAGAGTTAATGTAATATAAACTCTTTGAGTTGTCACTTATTAATTTAATTAATTGACAAAAAACTATACATATTGTGCTATATATTTTAAGTTAATATATATTTAGTATATTATATTTATATAAAACTATATTTATAGCATGTTGTGAAATATGTATATACTGTGGAAATAGTTAATTCAGATAATTAGCATATATTACTTCACATTCTTGTTATGAAACATTGTTTTGAGGTGAGAATACTCAAGATCCATTGCAATGATTAAACATGTTATTTTTGGCTATGATCACCATGTAGCACAATAGACCCACTCATCATATTTCTCTTATATAAGTAAAATTTCAAATTTAGAGTGTCAGTTATAGTGGAATCTATCTTTTTTTAATTTACTGAAGCATTGTCTCATATAGCCCCGACTGGCCTCAAGTTCAGTATATAGCTGAGGATGACCTTGGACTTCTTATTTTTCTGCCTCCACCTCTCAAATTCTGGGATTACAGATATGTGCCTCCACACATGGCCATGAAAATTTAGTTTTTAAATTACTTTAATTGTCATCTGTTACTATTACACATATGAAAATACATGCCTGGGGCTAGTGATGTAGAGCATCAGTAAGCATGCTTGAGGCCTTGGGTACCCAAGCACTACCATCAGTACACAACAACAACAAAATTGCCTTTTCTTAACAATCTAGTGAATTTCCTTACTGCGATTTTATTTTTTTTTATTTTTAAATATTTTTCTTTTTTTATTTATTTGAGACACACAAAGAGAAAGATAGAAAGAATGAACATGATGGAATCCAGATGCATGTACCACCACCTTGTTCATCTGGCTTACATGATTTCTGGGGAATTGAACCTGAGTCCTTTGGTTTTGCAGGCAAGTGCCTTAACCTCTAAGCCATCCCTCCAGCCCTGCAATTTTATTTTTAATAAAATATGTAGTAAAAATTTACTTCTTGTTTTAAGCTCATATTTTTGTTTGTTTGTTTGTTTTTGTTTTTCCATGTAGAGTTTTACTCTAGTCCAGGCTGACCTGGAATTCACTATGTAGTCTCAGGGTTGCCTTGAACTCACAGTGATCCTCCCACCTCTGCCTCCCAAGTGCTGGAATTAAAGGCGTGCGCCACCACACCCAGCATCTTAAGCTAATATTAAGCCATGAATTTAAAAGAATAAATTTCATTGAACATTAATATGATAACAAAAGCAAGTACTTATATTTTGGGTTGTAAATTATAAGCTAACTTTTAAATATCATACATAATGTAATTTTAGTAACATGTAAACTATTGTTGCTGGTATTCATATACTTTGATGAACTGGCTATGCCTGTTTACTGTGAAAGTAAGTTTGTAAATTTCCTCACTTTCTATATTCATTTCATTGTGATCTTTAATGTTCTGAGCAAGCTTGGCCACTGAGCAGCACTGGTGGAACCTCTCCTTGTAACTCACAATCTTCTTCGAGAGTGTTTATCCTTCGCCATTCACAAATGGTCAGAAGCTGTTTTACATGCACCGATTTTAAACATCCTCTTCTAGAGAATTCTGTAGAATTCTCATCTTCTCAAAGAAATGAATTCAATCAGAGAGGAAGTGCTAGTGGAAGTTTATTTAGGAAAGTGGTGTAGCATCTTACTGGGCTCTGTGTTGCAGAGTTTTAAGAAGAATTCTACAGTCCCCTCTTGTGATGTTGTCAAGTTCATCCCCTTGGATTTCACCTTTACTCCATCCCTTTTTACTTTGCATGCTGCAGGAGCAAGTTGTTTCTGTTTTTGTTTTTCCTTCTCTGCTCATGTCCTGAAGTTCATGAAGTTCATGTATGCTCATTGGTGATCATTGGTGGTCATTAGTGATTGTGTGTGGTCATTGATGATCGTGTATGCTCATTGGTGATCGTGTGTGCTCATTGGTGATCGTGTGTGGTCATTAGGAACATGTCCTGGCACCACATTTCCAATATGGAAAGAACATAATGCAAAGAATGCAAAGGTTGTTGAGCCGCATGGGGCCTCTTAACTCTGAGGAGGCACAGCAACCCAGATAGAACTGCGCTTTCTTTGATTACTTCCTGTCTTAACTCCATACGTATCCATGATATACCTAACCACAGGCCATATGGCTTTACATGACACCGTCCTTTTTCCTGTGCTTGTTGACCTACAACTTAGGCTAAAACATTATCTCTGTTCCTATTCATCCTTTTTGTTCCATTGTAAAAATAATATTTTGGTACAACAATGTTTCAAATAACATTATTTTTTTGCATAGAGTTTAATAGTATGTTTTAGGAATGTATTTAAAATGTTTTTTTCCCCCCAAGGGCTTGCCTGAACAACTGCTACTATTTTACTGTTTGATGTACATGAGAGTGCTGTATTTATATGCAACTCCACGTTACATTGTAATCGAAAAATTGAACTTCTTGCTTTCCACATTTTAGTTTCATTGTGTTTACTGTGTTATTCGTACTTGACAGCTGGTATTCCACCACCAAAGGGCCTCCGTGCAAGTAGATGTGTCTGTCACATTGATCTCCAGTTACTGAGATGGATCAGGTCAGGCACTTTTCTTCTCATTGGGCTCAGACTGAACACTTCAGATTTTCGTTGCACAGCTTTTCCTTGCACATCTGTCTTTTTTTTTTTTTTTTTTCCACTGTGAAGCTGTGGGTTGAAACAAGGGATTTGTGTCTGCAAGTATTCAGCCACTAACCTACTCTGAAGCCCTCCTTTTCCAAGTAGCATGTATTTGTTGAGGAATCTACATGGAATAAATGGTGTGTTCTGTGGTCCTATGCTGATTTTGGGAGGAAATTGAGCTCTCAGAGACGCCTGAAGGCTTAGCCTGGGTTATGTACCTTTGGCTAGCTGAGCTGAGCTGGCACACTGATCTAAGCAGAGACAGTGTGGAGCTAATAAATGATGGCCTCTTTTACCTCTAATTAACAAGTATCCCTTCCCTCACATTATTGGTGCACAAAGATAGATTGCTACTGAGTAAAATCCTCACTTTTCAGTGCTTGTTTAGTGTTAGTGTATTTTACATGTAGGTAACTTGTAAAGATTAGTCAATTATGTGAAAAGAAGGAATGGTAGTGTTTTTTTTACTTGTGTTTATTATCTGCACTCAAGAGCTATTCTAAAAATAAATTTTTAATGTGACTAGGGGAGTGGTCTTGAGATTTTTTAAAAATCATTTTAAAACACTATTTTATTCTTTTTTTCAAGCAATGTTTGAAGACTGTAGTTTTCTCTTAGAACATGTTTGTTATCTCACATCCCTGATTCTTACCTCTCCTCCAAAGCTTCTTCTGGGATTCAGACCTGTAAATTCTACTTAATGTCTCTGCTTGAAATGTCTTGAAATTGGCACTGGAGAGATGGCTCAGCAACTAGGGCACTTGCCTGCAAAGTCTTAACAACCTGGCTTGCATTCCGCAGTACCCACCTAAAGCCAGATGCACAAAGTGGCACATGCATCTATAGTTCGCTTTCAGTAACTGGAGGCCCTGGTGTGTCCATTCTCTCTCTCTCTGTATGTGTCTCTCTCTCTCTGCTTGCAAATAAATAAATAAGATGTCGAAAAAAAGAAATGTCGTAGCTGGGTGTGGTGTTGCATGCCTTTAATCCTAGCACTTGGGAGGCAGAGGTAGGTGGATTGCTGTGAGTTTGAGGCTACCCTGAGACTATATAGTGAACTCTAGGTCAGCCTGGGCTAGAGCAAGACCCTAACTTGAAAAACAAAACAAAACAATCAAACAAAAAAAGAAATATCTTGAAATCCTGTCCACTGTGGGAGAATATCTGTAACTGTCTTTTTCTCTGTTGTGCTTGCCCCAACCTTTTCCTTTTAAATAAACAGCTCATTTCCATGTTTGCTTATACAAGTCACCCATTTACCAAGTATTACTTTGAAAAGTTGAACTTGTAGAAGTAGAGAGTAGAGTGACGGTTACTACAGGCTGTGGGGAGAAATGCATTTTGCTGCAAGCACAGTGGCTATAGGTAATAACATGTATTTCAAAATATAAGATTTTGAATGTATTGCCAAATGACTGAGATGGTAAATATGCTAATTATCTTGATTTGGTCACTGCTCTATGTTTACAGTATGGAAACATTGTACCCTAAAATTTTGTTTATTATTTTTATCAAGTCAAAAGAAAAAAAAAAGCCATGGTAGAACTATCTCCAACCTATTACTATGAAGAGTTGTAGGTTATAATAGTGTCTCAAATAACAATGATTGATAGCTTTAAAATTATAGCTTTTTTTCTCTAATCCAATAAGCACTGATTGTGCATGAAAATGATAGAATAGCGAGTTTGAAGTCTGATTAGCACATTTACATTGAAAATCCAAATGGAGTTGGATGCATTCTTCAGGCTTCTGTTTGGTTCTTTAGAACATTATAATTTTGAGACTATTTTACAGAATTAGAAAAAACATAGACTGAATGCATGTTCAGGTTCTGTGTTCCCAGTTTAGTTAAATATTGGACAAAATGCATTTATTTTCTCTGAGTCTTAATATCCTTTATATAAAATAGAGACAATTAAATTTTTATGAAAGTCGTCTTGTGGAGTAAGATTATATATAACATATTGTTAATGATGTCATTAGTGGTAATTCTGTGTAGAAGTTAAAGGTCGAAGCTGAGTCAGAAGCTTCATTTGAGAAATTCAGTCTGTGCAAAGGGGAGTTCCGTTCATTTGTCATCTGAATCAGTTCATGTTCCAAATAGCCATAGTTGTAGATGTCTGTATTGATATCAAAAGACTTGCTTACCATTTCTGATACTTTTACTTTCTACCTTTTTTTGGCTATTTTTTAATTAAATACTTGCAGATTGAGTAGTCAGATAGGAAATATATTTCTTTATAAGAGTTAGTATTTATTTTATGGGTGCGTTTTGGAAAAAATTTTCTACTATTTAATTTCTAATACCTATTTTCTAGGTCTTTTAAAAACATAAAATTTAGATTTGTTAACTATAATAAGTACATTTGACTAATAATGTTTTCTACTTGGTCTTGAATCATTAGGTGTAATAATATAAGCAACTTGAAATTTCAGGTAATTTATCAATTCTACAATGCATTGATTTTTTTTCTTTAAGTATTTAGTATTTAAGGATGATTCATTAAGACTTTTTAATTTGTCATGGAAGACATTTCAGCTGACTTTTAAAACAGAACAACTATAGCGCATATATTTATCCCATGATTTCTTTTTTCATAGCATGAAGAAGTGAATTATTGAAAAGATAAAAATAAATTTGTTTGCTTTCTGTCAGAGTTCATATCCACAGCCAACCTTGATAGAAGACCAGAATGATTTAGACAAGTTTGCTTTGGAGATTCATAACATATGCTTGCTGGACAGAATTGAGTTATCTCTGCTCTGGAGAGTAAGTTATTGTAGCAGGAGCTGACAGAGATGAAGATAACTGAGGGAAATTCAATTACCTTTTAGTGTTTTCTTTCTAATAGGATTCTTAATGTGAAAAAGACCCTTAGATGGGCGCTGGTTACTCCTGAGATTTGCCTTCTTACCTGTTTTCAGAAGGTGACAACTTTTAGTTCCAGACCTTCATTAAGTATAAAATAGGCAGTTTACCATTTAGAGTAGATTTCATTGAAAATTCTATTTTTAAAAAAGATACTTGATAATATTGGTAATTTATATAATAGTTGACTATTTCTCTGTGGGTTTCTTTAACAAAGTGCTTAGTATTTTTATAAGGCTATTTTTTATTATGATAGAAATTTTTTTCCTCCCTTCCAACAGACCTTTCTGGAAATATATTGTAGCTTCTCACTATTGACGTATGTTTGTCTCCTGTCAGTTATCCTGTGCTCATTCCTTGCAGTCTTATTTAATAGCTGTTAGAATTCTCAGGCTTCTTTTTTCACTCTTGCTTTTGTATTCTGCCAGATTTTTTAAATTATTTTTTAAAGCTAGAATGGTGTCTGTGTTTTCTTTTTCCTTCACTTTTAGTGTCCTGCAAGTCTGCCTTTTCTTCCTCACCAATCTCAGAAGAAATATATTCAAATATCTGTCTTCATTATCATTAAGGACCTACTAGCTGCACTGTCCTCTAATTCTTTGTCTTCCCCTGTTCTTTATGTGTGAAGTGTTTGACATTGATATCACATCGTTCTCTTTTGAAGTCTTCGTTTGTTTGTTCTGTTTGTTCGTTCGTTTGACTTCTACCTGGGGTTTTTTACTTATCTTTTTCTTAGTTTTCATTTTAGTTTTACTGTCTCCATTTTTTAATTTCTTTTATCAAAAGTATGTCTCTGACACAAATACTTTTTACTTTTTACTTTTTACACTTTTGTATCCTGTTTTAATAACCTCACTTAATGTTAGCATTATACAAAATTTATATTTAAAATATTAAATATTTTTAAATGCCAATTTATTTAAATTTTCTAGTTAAAAAGTCAAGAAGGCACACAGATAAAGTAGTCTCTGATCTCTTTTACAATGGCTTCTGTCTTCTCTTACAGAAAACCATTGTTGCATTTTGTTAGTCCATTGAGGGTTTTATTAATTTACATTCAAACAGGAATATATTCCTGTCTCCTTTCTTTGTATGAATGACAGCATATAGCAGTGGTCTGTATTTTACTTTTGGAGATTATTATTTGTTAAGTGTGTGTGTGTGCACCTGAGTGTGGAGGCCAGAGGTTAACATCAGGTGTTTTTGTCAATTACTCTTCACCTTCTCTCTGGAGATTGGTTTTCTCAGGGGCTGTATGGCCAGAGGCCAACATTAGATGTCTTGCTCAGTCAGTCTTCACCTATTTTCTGAGACAGCGTTACTCATTGAACCTATAGCTCACTGATATGGCTAAACCACGAATCCTTTTGTCTCTGCCTCCCCAGTGCTGGGATTCTAGTCACGCCTTGCCTCTGTGCCCTGTTATTAGATTGCATCTATTTAACAGGTTTGGCAGTGGTGTTATTCTTGCCACATTGAAGTATAAAATTATTATACTTTTTAAGTATATGCTCAAGAATAGGGCTGGAGAGATGGCTTAATGGTTAAGGCGCATGCCAGCGAAGCCCAAGGGCCAAGGTTTGATTCTCCAGGTCCCACGTAAGCCAGATGCATAAGGTGGTGCATGCATCTGGAGTTAATTTGCAGTGGCTAGAAACCCTGGCATGCCCATTCTCACTCACATACTCTCTCTCCCTCCCTCTCTCTGTGAGTGTGATAAATAAGTAAAAATAAAACCTTTTTTTTAAAAGGATAGATTATGTGGTATAATAATTCCTTCTTTTAAAATGTTTTGTTATATTTTTAGCCTATAGTTACTACTTTTGTGTGAGCTTGAAACTCTTTGAGAAACTGACCTTGAAAATTTCACACAAATCTAAGCATAAACTTTTATTTTAATTTCCAGAATTACAGGTTTTTGCTCAAAAGTCTCTTTTGGAGAAGCCTGTGGCTTGCACACATCACTTCTCTTATCACAGATGGTTAGGGGAGTAGTCAGAGGCTGACCTTTTGTCAGTTATAGACACTGTGTTTTCAAATCTGGGTCACATTGTTCTTCCACACTTAGAACCACTTGCAATCATATAAAATATGTATTGCGATTACTGGTGCTTACTTAGAAAAACACTCTGGATATTGATGTTGTGTAATAGAATCTATCTCTTCTTTTAATTTCAATTCCTACTATAGATTTAATATATAGAAAGCTTTTAATAAAACATAGCTGGGCTGGAGAGATGGCTTAGCAGTTAAGCGCTTGCCTGTGAAGCCTGAGGACCCCGGTTCAAGGCTTGATTCCCCAGGACCCATGTTAGGCAGATGCACAAGGGGGCGCACGCGTATGGAGTTCATTTGCAGTGGCTGGAGGCCCTGGCGCATCCATTCTCTCTTTCTCTCTCTCTCTCTGTCTGTCCGTCTCAAATAAATAAATAAAAATATAAAAAACATAGCTGAGTGATAGTAGAATATATGTTAGGATTAGCAGTTATTTGCATATTCAATCAATATAAATTTGGAATTTCAGATGTTTCATTTGAGGTATTAGATTCATTAATAGTAAGAAAATGTTTTGTTTAAATTGCCTGCTGTGTATATCCTTGTAGAAGCAGAAAATAAGAAAAGTAGTATGTTTCCTTGCATAGCTACTTGAATGCTACTGTTTTTCTTAACCAGCCTTTAATGATATATAAGATAAAAATAATTAAAATTTCTGTGAAAATTAATTACTGACCCTATAATTTGCTGATTGAAATAATGAATTTAAAATAACACACTTAGATTTTCCATAAGATTAATGAAAAAAAATTCTCAAACCATCCAGTAACCTACATCTCTTTTGGTAGGCATGTTATTTTTTAATATTTTTAAATTTTTAATTATTTATTTGTAAGAGAGAGAGAGAGAAAGAAAGAAAGAGCTAGGTAGAGAGACAGTGGGTGCACCAGGGCCTTCAGCCACTGTAAATCAACTCCAGACCTTGATTCACCTTGTACATCTGACTTATGTGAGTTCTGGGCAATTGAACCTGAGTCCTTTTGCTTCTCAAGCAAATACCTTAATCGTTAAGCCATTTTTCCAGCCCGATGTTTTTTTTTTTAATAAAGCTTTTATAATATGAGACCTATGAGCAGTAGGTAAAAATATTTATTTGCATATGAGTTGTAAAATTGTTAACGGAATCTGAAATGTGTAACACAAAACATAATTTTGGGACCATGGATAATAAGCTATTGTCCTAGAATGGTGTAATGAATAAGCTCTGTTACTTAGTTTGTCTTAATGTGGAATTCAGTAGATATCATTAGTTTAGCACCAAATATAAGGCTTATATTTAGTGTAGCCTGAAATTCATATCATAAAACATCAGTGATGTTTATTAGCATTTCATCAAATGTTCTAAATAATTTCTTGTCACACTTTTTAATTATTTAACTGTATGTTGTAATTACCTATATTGACTGAGTGTATGTATTTTTCCTGTGTGCATCTTGACATTGGTAGAGTGCAAAGCAAGTCTGGGCTATGCAGATTGAGTTGAGTGGGAATAAGCCTTTCCTTTATCACCTCTGTAGGTCTTGAAGGGATAAAGGAACATACGAATGCAGAAAAGGATCATAACAATGGTGAATGAGAGATATGACATCTCTCAGAACTCAGTGTCAAACTCCTGCACAGGAACTTTCTCTTGTGTCTCATACTTTTCCCCATGCTCATTTCTCCTGGCCATGCTTCAAGGTCTAGCTCAGCTCTCCTACAATAACAGCTCTACGTTTGCTTCTGGAGTCCGGGTTGCCTTGCTTCCAGTTTTGGAGAAGATTAGTGGGTCTGTCTTTTCTCCAGCTTCATTTGATTGGTGATAGTTTAGTATTATTAAATTCCCTTAGAGAGCTCTTCATCCCACTTTACTGTATATGCCATGGCTTTGGCACAACTTGACTGTGCAGTCATACCATTTCCTAGTCCATTTCCAAATTCAGGTGTATGTGGTCAGGAATGTACTCTTCTTAGCGATCCTTCCTGGTTATTGTGAATAATGCTGTAATAAACAGTTTCCATGCATCTCTTTGATATGTGGATTTATTGCCCTTTATGGATATACCCATAAGTGGTATGTAGCTGGGCCATAATATAGTTATAGCAGTTTTTAATATTTAGGTGGGAATAGACATTCAGTTATCATGCCATATATTAAGTGATATATATAAACTGTTCAAGAATATCTCTTTGATGAGATAAATGAATAAAAATACATAAACTTTACAAGAAAAGTATAAACACGTATCAAGATATTTTAAAAAGGGCTCTGGTGATATGTGGGGGGGGGAGGGGAAGGTTAATGCATTTGAGACAAGGGATAACTGTGTAAAGATGATGCAGATTCTGTTGTCCTGCAGAGTTTTGTACCACTACCCATGGCTGATTATATTTATCATCTCTCATCTCTATCTTTGCTTCTAAAAACTCTCCCTCTGTTTCTGTTTTCTCTGTCCTTTTCTTTACCTTGTAATATTATTTCATTTTATTTTTAATATCTGAAGTGAATTCAACTTGATGAATAACTGCTTATCCTTTATTTTTAATTTTAAATTTATTTTTTTCTCTCTCTGACATGCTGCATTTATGCTTTTCGGAGCAGTTTTACTATAATTACTGTACCTTAGATTGTAATGCAGGAATTGTTTTACTCAGTTATACTGATGCTGGAAGGAAGGGACTGTTTACTGTGTGTTCTGGCAACATCATAACCCAACCTACAGTGAGTGTAAGATACTGTCACTGCATTTTGGCATTTGTCTTCTCATTTAGTTTCTATTCTGATGTGCTCTTCATTGGGAGAGAACTCATTTTACATGATCTACTTCTTAGTATAATATGAATAACATAGAATGAATGTTTCAGAGCCAAGATTTGAACTCTTATTACCAGGCTATTGATTTTGTGCTCTTAACTACAGAGTTAATTACAGTTTTTATCAAATTGAACTTTTTCCCCTTTTTTATACTCATTTTTAAACAAACTTTACTTTGTTTGAAATTTCAATATGAATAACCTATGTGTAGTAGTGTTTCAATCCTTTAACCACGAAACCATAATAATTTAAGCATTGACCTCAGTTCTATATGTCTTTAAAAAATCACATTATGATTTTAAATATTTTCAAATTTATTTCTATCCATAGTATAAATTCTGGCAATTAAATAAATTTTCTTTCATTTTTTATTTATTTATTTGAGAGCGACAGACACAGAGAGAAAGGCAGATAGATAGGTAGAATAATAGAGAGAGAATGGGCGCACCTGTGCCTCCAGCCACTGCAAATGAACTCCAGATGCATGTGCCCCCCTTGTGCATCTGGCTAGCGTGGGTCCTGGGGAATTGAGCCTCAAACTGGGGTCCTTAGGCTTCACAGGCAAGCGCTTAACCACTAAGCCATCTCTCCAGCCAATTCTGGCAACTTTATTGAGCAAGGATACCTGCTATATTTTACTTTATTTGCCAGATTCATGATATATTATTGTATGGTATTGATATATTGTTATTTGTGATATATTATTCATGATATATTGTTAAAAGTTTAAGAATTTGGTGTATTTTAACTCATTTATAGGTACTCCAAGGTAGTAATAAACTAATAAAAACAATACTGTGTGAGACTTGATATGTGCCAACACCAGTCTGCATAGTGTTGGTCTTGTTTTACAACATTACCTTCAGCATTTAAAAAACAAGTTTTTATTATTAGGAGCCTAAAGGATTAGGACCTATATTAATCTTTAAATCATTTAAAATAATTGAGGATTGCAGTTTATAGAGATATGACCTCAACACATTGCCTGTAGTCCATCAGAACAAGAAGAAATGGGAGAGATACTTTGATAAGTGTTCTGCCTGTGTTAACCTTGAATGTTATTATGGGGTGACTGTGGAGGGGATGGTCTATATCTGTTTCATTGGCTTAGACTTTTTCATGCTGAGAGAAATCAATACATTGAGGTGTTGCATGACAGAAAAATCAGTTCAGAATTAAAGGTGGTTGTCACACATCGTCATTGGTTGACTTTTGTTTGCCGGTGAGGTTTTGAAGCTTTCATTTTTCTAAGTCTTTTTCCGGAGTCTGTGGTTTCTGCAGATGGCATTTTAGCGAAGTCAGACTCAGTTTGAGCTACGGGGTCAGGTTCAGAGACCTCAGGGAGTGAAACTCTGAGGCTTCTTCACTGTACTTAGGTGATCTCCCTTTGAAATAGTTCCCAGTGAGACAAGGACTTCACAGTGGAAGCGATTTTGAGAAAAATTGAGAAGTAGTACTTTTAAAAATGTTTGATAGATGTGGAGCTTACGTAACTAAAAATGCAATACTTGGTATGTAGCAACTAATATGAAGAAGGTAGAGTCATGTGTTCTGATGTGGGATGAAGTACTGTTTGATTCCATTAATATATGAATAGTCTTCCACTGTAAACTGAGACAATCTAAAAAACAACTGGGCAAACAGGCAGCTCTTTTTATTTCCTGTCTAATCATCACGCTTATTTCTGTTTAAAGGCAGAAAAAATCAATTCACTTATATTGTTAAATACAGCACCATATTAGGAATAGGCTTCTTGTTTTGATATTAAATGTTTTGTGTGTTTTGTTTTGATTTTAAAATCATACTCAAACACTAAAAGTATACTTTATAACCTGTTAGTCCTCAAAATGGTGTTCTAGAAGGACAGCTGTAGAACCTTTGTACCTCTGAAATCATTAATTAATATGAGTTTCTTGGTGCTAAAAGTGATTTTATGAGAAGTCTGTTTCTTTTCTAATTAGAATTCCTTTCTGACCCATTAGACAACCACAGTTCTGAGTGATTTAGAATAACATAGTTGCCTTTGTTCCCCTCATGATGGTTTCTTTTTTACCACCAATTATATAACAATTTTGATTTCTATAAATGAATCCATAAAGGATATGTTTTGCTATGACTTTTTTAGTTCAGCATCACATTAGTATAGTCAGTATTTTCCAGGCTGGAGAAATGGCTTAACAGATAAGGCACTTGCCTGCAAATCTAAAGGACCCAGGTTTAATTGCCTAGAACCCACATAAGCCAGATACACAAGGTGGCACATGTGTCTGGAGTTAGTTTGCAGTGGCTGGAGGCTCTCTCTCTCTCTCACTCTCTCTTTCAAATAAATAATTAAAAATTTAAAAATATATTTCCGCTGGGCGTGGTGGCACATGCCTTTAATCCCAGCACTCAGGAGGCAGAAGTAGGAGGATCACCATGAGTTCGAGGCCACCCTGAGTCTACATAGTGAATTTCAGGTCAGCTTGAGCTAGAGTGAGACCCTACCTCAAAAACAACAACAAAAAAAAAAAACCCCAAAAATATGTATTTCCCACGTCATTTTGTTGCTATGTTCTATTCTATCATGAATACACTTGTTTCTAATATCTTTTTTTGTTTGTTTGTTTTTTGGTTTTTCAAGGTAGGGTCTCACGCTGGTCCAGGCTGACCTGGAATTAACTATGTAGTCTCAGGGTGGCCTCAAACTCTCAGTGATCCTCCTACCTCTGCCTCCCCAGTGCTGGGATTAAAGGCGTGCACCACCACGCCCGGTTTGTTTCTAATATCTTTAACTATTTGGTAGCTTTATTTCATTGTTGAGCTGTAATGAATAATGCTGCCTTCAACATTTTATGTTTGATATATGTGGCGGTACATTTTTTATGGTGGTATCACTTGATTGCAAAATGTTCATATTTTGAATTTCAACTAATATTGCCACAACATTTTACAAGAGTAAGCACTATTTCCAAGTTCCGTGTTTATGGCTTTGGTGGGTCAATGGTCAGCAAAGCCACCTCCCGAGTACAGAGGGTAGCTGTTCTCATGACTCTATATTCTTTTTTAAAATTTTTTAAAAATTTTATTTATTTATTTTACAGAGAAAGAGGTGGGGGGGGGGGAGAGAGAAAGAAAGAAAGAGAATGGGCACATCAGGGTCTCCATTCACTGCAAACAAACTCCAGACCCATGCACTCCCTTGTGCATCTGGCTAACATGGGTCCTGGGGAATCGAACCTGGATCCTTTGGCTTTGCAGGCAAATGCCTTAACTGCTAAGCCATCCCTCCAGCCTGGCTCTACATTCTTATCAACAGTTATCTGTTTTTATTTTAACATCTAGTAGTTTTTTTATTTTGGGTTTTTTACTAATTGGGGGGGGGCTGTGTGTGTGTGTGTGGTATGCGCGCGCGCACACACACACACAAGTTCAGATGTGCCAGAGTACAAGTATACGAAGGCCAAAGAAAAAATCAGGGATCCTTCCTTATTACTTTTTAGCCTTATTCTCCTGACACAGTCTCTCAGTAAATCTGAGACTTGCCAATTTTTGGTGACCAGTGATCTCCAGTAGTCTTCTGTCTCTTCCCCTACGCTTATTCCTTATAAGGATTCCAGTCATGTGCAACCAGCCATGCCTAGGTTTTTACATGGGTTCTAGGGATCAAGTTTGTGTCCTCATGCATACTTGTATAGCAAGAACTCACCGCTGATTTGTCTCCCTTACTGCTTTTTTTTTTTTTTTTTTTTTTTTTTTGAGGTAGGGGTTTCACTCTAGTCCAGGCTGACCTGGAATTCACTATGTAGTCTCAGGGTGGCCTCGAACTCAAGGCAGTCCTCCTACCTCTGCCTCCTGAGTGCTGGGATTAAAGGCGTGTGCCACCACGTCTGGCTCCTCCTTTTGATTTTTTAAACAAATCAGTCCATCTTTTCGACTGCATATTCCTATCTACTTTTTGCTTCCGATTTTACTCCTGATAGGTATTTATTCCTCTCTTTCTGTGTTCCGTCTTAGTGTATGTCTTTTCCTTGTTTATATGGAGAAGGTACTTATTCTTTTTGGTTTATGAGTTCTGTTTTTGATGGACTTTCTCTACTTCTCTCTACATATGCCTTGCCTGTTCATTGTTTCAGATATTCAGTAGTTGGGCATAGTGGAGTACACTTGTAATCCCAGCACTTGGGAGACAGTAGAGGCAGGGGTACCAGGTATTACCCTAAGGCCAGCCTCATCTATATAGTAACTTTGAGACTGGTCTGTGTTTCATGAGATTCTGTCTCAGAAAAACAAAGCAAACAAGCATGCCAAAAATCCTTTTAATATAACCTTTCATGTATGTATTTTCATTATGTAGTTTGTTGAGTTTTAGCAAGATACATACCTATGTCACCTTCACAGTGGAAACATAGACAACTAACATTCTGGAACACTCCTTGTGATTCATTGTGGTCAAATCCTCTCAGTGTACTTACATCTAACTCTAGACCCCTGAGATATATGAAAAGTAGAAAGCTAGTAGATTTTCTATTATTTCATGATGCTTTGCCTGTTGCAAAATTTCATATAATGGAAACATGCAGTGTATGTCATAATGGCTTCTTCTGGCCAGTGACTTGCCCAACTAACTATATATTGCAGGACTTAAATAGTGTAACTTTGTTTACCTTTTCACCTGCAAACAGATACTTGGTTGTTTCCAGTTTGGCTTCCTTATGATTCAGTGATCCATGGTCATTTTCATGCATTATTTGTGTGGAAACAAGTCCTTAATCATTGTGGGGAGACATGTCAGAGTGGAATTTCTAGGTATCACTGTAAGTACAATATATAGCTAACCTTCCAAGAAGCTGTTAACCTTCTGCAATCGAAATCCAGATGCATGTGCTTCTTTGTGCATTTGGCTGTTTTTTTTTTTTCCTTTCATGTGGATAATTAGGTATCTTAGCTGTAGTTGTGTAAATTTTCATTTGTCTTCTTAATAATCTACATGCTAAAGATGCAAAGCTGTACAGGATAGTTATCAAGAGGTATAAAGCCCCCACTCTCCTTGCCTTCTCCTATCTTTCCTCATTGGCTTTGGTGGAGAGCACTCCTTCATCAGATCATTCAATTTGCTACTTTTCATTATATAAGGAATGTCATTAAATTTTGAATATTGACCTGACATCTTAGAAACTTAAAATTTGCTTGCAAGTCCTGATAGTTTATCTTACAAGTTTCACTAATTTTACATATTTGAATATATTGTCTCTAATTGAAAAACAAGCTGCTTTTCCCCCTAGACTTTCTGCTTTTTTTATTTTTTTTATTTTATGCCTCGCCAAAAGGGTTGGGACCCTTATTTCATATAGAAGGAAGCCTTGAGCAGACACATACTGTGTCCCCGTCTTAGCTGACTGTGTTTCATTGATGTCACTCCAGAAGCTGTAGAAGCTGTCTTCTGGTATTAGGTAAAGAAAGTTTATCATTGAAAGTGCATAAATTTTATAAAATACACTTAAAATTATACCACTATATTTTTTTGCTATGTGGTATATATACTTTCCTCTGTATGCCATATATATTCATTAATTTCAAATGTTAATGGGCATTGTATTCTTTGGGCAAAAACTACTTGGTCCTGGGATATAAACCATTTAATATTTTTGCAGAATTTCAGTATTTTGTCAAGGTTCTCACTTGAGATCATATATGAAAGTTTTTTGTTGTAGAAATTATATTGGTTATTATCTTTTTGTTCTTAGTTTGCAGTTGTCACTCTTCTCTTTAAATGTTGATATAGTTCATCATTTTAGTCATCTGGGACTGAGATTTATTTCTGTCAGTTTATTTAGTTTGAATTAACTTTCTTTAATAGATGTAGGTATATTTGAATTTTCATTTCTTCTTGAGAACGGGTTTTGGTTACTTGCATCTTTCAAAAATTTTATCCATTTTCTGGGTTACTCAGTTAACTAGCACACTGTTGTTCACATTTCTATATTGCCTTGTAGTGCCTGTAGAAAATTTTCTTCGTGTGTGTGTGTGTGTGTGTGTGTGTGTGTATATATATATATATATATATATATGTATATATGTATGTATGTATATGTATATATATCTTTTTTTTTTTTTGGTTAAGTAGAAACTTTGTAGGGTCACATCATGTGTTGGTACCATCATTCTCCTCCTCTCTGTCCCCACTCCACTGTGGCCCCTCCTTAGTGGGATTGCTGTTATTCCCCATGGGGCTGTGGGTTATGTGTTATGTGAGCAGCAGTCTGTCATTGTGGGGAGGGCTATGTCTCTGGATATTCATTCCCACCCTGTGGCTCTTACATTCTTTCCACCCCTCTTCTGCACAATGCCCTGGTCCGTGGTGGGTGTGCTTTAAGTCTACTTTGGTGTTGAGCTCTCAGCAGCTTCTGGATTTCTGCTTTGGTACATTTTGAGTGTTCTCAGTGTCTGTCTCCATCACTCTGGCCCAGGTTATCCAGTTTGCTGTGGAAGCAGCACTTTTGCTCATCTCACCAGTTCGTTTCTGGTTTTACCTGGGCCCTGGCTGCTGTGTGAAGGGTGATTCCTTTCCTGTCAGGGAGTCAGCTGTCTGTCCTTGTCTTGTTGGTAGATGATGGTTGTCCTGGGTTCTTGTTGCTTTCTGATCTCACCCCTGAGCTCTAGTGTGGTTGTGAGTCCATCATCTTGACCAGAAGTCTCTTCTATTTTAATATCTGTACAATGTGCTACTGTCCCTCCTTTCCTTGTACTTTTGTTTGTTTTGAGAAAGGGTCTCATTATGTATTCCTGACTAGCCTGGAACTCACTATGTAGGCCGGGCAGGCCATGAACTTATGGCAGTTCTCCTGTCCTAAGGGCTGGAATTACAGACTAACCCACCACACCTGGCATTCCATTTTAACAGTACATAAAAGAAATACATATTTTTCCTTTTTATTCTTGATCTTTCTGGTTGTGTAATTATTAATTTTGGTACTATTTTCAATAAACCAGCTGGTGATTTTATTGATTTTTTTAAATATAAAATTTCTTTACATGTGTTGTTTTAAAATTTAAGTATATCCAGGTTTTTTCCTCTTTTTTTAAAATTTAGATGCTCAATTTTCAGTACATGTATGTATCATTGGTTCCAGCACTCTACTTTTCTAATATACTTAAGGTTGTAAGCTTTTCTTTAAATGCTAAATTAGTGATTCTATATTTTTCTACTTTACTAATCCACAATAATTACTTAGATATCTTTAGCAATAGTCCAACACAGTTAAATTATTTAGTTTCCAAGGTAATTATTTCATTCACCTGTTTCGTACTCAAGTTGTGATAGTACCTTACTTATTTTGTGTAACACTTGAGGTAGAAAAAACAGGTAATATGAAGGAAGAGACTCTAAAATAAGATTGAATTAATTTTTAAAATCTGACCCTTTATTTTTAGTTGTTTGTTTGTTTTTAGTTAGGGTCTTACTCTAGCCCAGGCTGACTTGGAATTCACTGTGTAGTCTCAGGCTAGCCTTTAAATCGTGGCAATCTTCCTACTTCAGCCTCCCAGATGCTGGGTTAAAAGGCATGCACCACCATTCCTATGTGACCCTTATTTTAAATGGCTTGAATATTAGTATAAATGACATTTTGGGTAGGGTCTTTGTGGGTACCTCCACTCCACCTTCACACACAGCCTTGTGCCTGCTCATATGTGTCTTTTTTCTCTCTCTCTCTGTCTCTCTCTCTCTCAAATGACTATGAGTGCCACAAAAATATTTCTCACCTGTACCTGACTTTGAGTGATAGAAATTATTATAATAAGAACATCTTTGATTTACACTATCAAGATAGTTTTTAAGAACGAATGTAAGTTCATTATATCTTTCAGATTCATTCTTATTTGGCTTCCTTTTATCATGTTTTAAGGTCAAATGTGACTCTAATGTTCCACAAGGAGACAGAGATTGATAATCGAGAAAGAATAGTCCTTTAATGTGATTTATATCTATAGATTTTATGTCAGATATGAAAAGTTGCTGTTCAAATTGTAAAGGAGGATCCATTAAGGAACACTTTAAACCATTTTACTATTTTGCTTACCTCAAGCCCTTGTTTTTAGAATTATGCCTTTTCAGCAAACTTTAATAGGCTAGCAAATATTTAGAAAATGTAATGTTGTAAACTTAAATTATCCTACTATTAATAGAAGATGGAACTAATAGTCTCTTTAGGAGGAAATTATTGAGTACTTTTAGTAATGTTTAATATATAGGCATGAGCTGTTTCATGGGAATGCAGAAACCATTAATTTTCTAAATTCCACCAATAATTTCAATTTCCTCTTAACAGCTATGTAGGAAGAGGGAGATTACAGATACAGTAAGGAATGAAGGTACAAAGATCTGTCTCCCTTGTGCTGTTCCTTAGTGTATATGTAGTCTAGTAACCTACTGAATGCTTCTTAGCTCTTGTATGAATTCTGAAAGTATCACAAGCAAGTGACATTTTGTTAAAATGGAATAATTCATTAATTGTCTTCATTTCAACTACTACTCCTTCAGACAGTTTAACAATATAATTTTTTACAATATTTTTGTTTTTTGTTCAAGTCAACTATTTATAAAACTGTACTCTGTGGTTTCTTTGGCTGAATCTTTTCAGTGTAGCATTTGTATTTGATTTGTTCTAATCTATATGTGTCTTAGTTGCTCTACCTTAGCATTTATATAATATGAAATTATTTTCTTTCACCAGCATTTATTAACCTTACACTTTATTAATTACACAGCAATAAATTTTAGCTTTCTTTAGCAGCAGTGAAATACAACTGAATTATTTAGTTCCAAAGATAATTATTTCTTTGCACATTCAGATATTTTAGTACTCATGTTGTGGTGTTCTGTTACTCAGCTTACTTTACACCTAAAGTGGCAGAACTGAGAAGGTGAAGTGAAGTGGAAATTCTCCTGGAAATAGTTGGATGATGGGATCTCTCTGAGCTTTTCTCAAAGTACCTTTTAGTATTTTCCCAGCAAGTGCACAGAATCTTTGAATGGGAGATCTTTAGAGCCAATGTAATCCTTTCATTTTACAGATTTAAATTCAAGCAGGACATTTATACAGAAATGAGTCAATGTAGGAGTTGTTCACCATTGTCAGAAGATGTTAGCAAGGTGATGGTGCAAGCTAGTTATCATTTGACTTCCTTGCTTATGGTCATTCATATAAACACATTTTCATCTTAGTGACTGGTTTTGATCCTCATTCTATGTTTCAGAATTTCTTCAAGCTTTTGAAGAATTGCTTCAACTTTCTTTTTCTAACATCTTTTTTTGCATTTGAGTCAGACTGTATTGCATTTTTCTCTCTTGTCTTTGCTCTAAAGCTTCATTCTATTTCCACCCAAGAATTACTAAAACTGTTAAATTCTTCCATTATTAAATTAAATCTTTGATTGTTATACCATGGCACATTACACAGATTGAGAAATGTTTGCTCCATATATATGTACATGTCCATCATATCCTCTTCTAGTTTGCTTCTGGTATAAGGAAAAGAAATCCATGCTCAAATTGGAATACAATAATTAGGGGCTCCTAAAAAGTTCAAAAAGAGTCTTAAGGGTTCTACTGATCAATAAGTTCATGATTCATTGGAAAATAAACAATAATTTTGTATAAGTGTCTTAGTTCTGATGCCATTAAGTCTTGGCTTTGTCTTTGGGCCAGCTTCCTTCTTAATAGAGCTTTCAGTACTCTTGGGGGTTTATGTTTGTTCTTTTACATTGAGAATAAGAAGCAATCTGTCCACTGAAACTCTTGAGATTTCTACTTAAGGTAGTCATGCCACATGAATTTTCCTAAACCAGTTTGTTAGTGTTGGTGTGATTATTACCCTTTAGTGGCTTAGGACCACTAGGACCTTTCTTTTTGCTGGAACCATGTAGCAGCCAGCTATTCAAGGAGGAGATGCACACTGCCATCGTATATGCCACATACATGAGAGAGCAGCATGTCTTCCAGTATAAAATGTGGGAGAGAGGGCTGCAAAGCCAAAGGACCCAGGTTCGATTTCCCAAGACCCGCGTTAGCCAGATGCACAAGGTGGCACATGCTTCTGGAGTTTGTTTGCAGTGGCTGGAGACCCTGGTGCACCCATTCTCTCTCTTTCTCTCTCTCCCCTTTCTCAAATAAATAAATAAATAAAAATAAAAGTGTTTTTAAAAGTATGTGTATGTGTGTGGGGGGGTGAGAAGAAATTATGTGTGCATCAAAATTGGGAAGGTGAGGCCATGAGTCCAGTAGTCCAACTTTACATCAGTGCTTCTGGTTTTTGTCTTAAACGACTTATTCACTAAAGCATCAAAATATATCAGCAGAAATACCTAAATTCCAGTGGAAAATAAGTAGTTTGGAAGCTAGAATTATTTCCAATAATTGCTTAAAAACAACAACAACAACACTAAGATATTTTGGGAAACACCTTAATGGTTTTAAATCCCCTGGAGAAGATGAAAATCAGGTACTGATTTCTTAGGTTTGAGATGAAACTTGAGCTGATGTTACTAATCTCACCAGTGATTCTAATTCTGCAAGTCCATTTTGCATAGCTAGATTGTAAGTGGCTACATTCTTCATTTGCTAAAATGTTGAAGGTAGCACTGTTTATTTACTATTTCATTTTAATGTTTATTTTAGTAATTTTCTTTTAATGTGTTTATTTTTTGGTCCTCTCCAGTGGCCTCATAACTTGTCTTCTCCCTTTCATTCTCTTACAACCCACCCTCCAGCAGCTACAGGGACTATTTTGACAAATACATTGGTCCTTCACCCCTCTTAAAACATTTTCACCACATTTGACTAAAACATAAACTTGCCATGATTATATAGCACAAAAGATGCTCCTGCTTCTTCCTCCAAATTCATGTCACTGTCTCCCCTGCTGGGATGTGTGATGTCCTTTGCAGCTTCACTTCATGGTGGCTGCTACGCTGGGCCCGACGTTTACACAACTGGTTATTTCTCACTGTTCAGATTTTTTACTTGACTCTGACAACACCTTAGTAAATCTTAGGGACTTTAGAGAAATTAGTCAACTTGTTTAATGAGGGATTCAAGAGTAACATTTAAATTTTTTTGTCTTGATTCATGCTAAAGATTCTTTCATGGTGCATCTTTAGGGTTTTTTTCCAATCCATATTTTTACAGCATTAATCATTAATCTTTTTTTTTTTCTCCTCAAGTCACTGTGTGCCCAGTATTCTGCAGACAAACGAGAGGAGGAGAAGATGTGCGATCATTTGATAAGAGCAGCTAAATACCGAGACCATGTGACAGCTACTCAACTAATCCAGAAAATCATCAACCTCCTCACGGACAAGCATGGGGCCTGGGGAAGTTCTGCAGTGAGGTAAAGGGATTCCTCCAGGATTGGGCCTTTTGTTTTCTGTCCATGGCCTGAGTTTGACTAGATGATTTGGAATATGATCAGGTGAAGTGAAGAACCAATAAGTTAAATTCTGTATTTTATCATCCAATTTGAATTTAAAAGGAAGGGGAAGAAGAAAATCCAATGGGTACCTTTAGAGAGCTTTGCAGATTCTTCAGTTCCCTTAACACATTCTTTTTTTTTTTTTTTTTTAAATATTTATTTGAGAGAAAGAGAGAGAGAGAGCATGCCAGGGCCTGCAACCACTGCAAACGAACTCCAGATGCATGTACTCCCTCATGCATCTGGCTTACGTGGGTCCTAGAGAATTGAACTGGGATTCGTTGGCTTTGCAGGCAAACGTGTTAACTGCTAAGCCATCTCTCCAGCCAAACACATTCTTTTTTAAAAAATTTATTTATTTATTTATTTATTTATTAGAGAGAGGGGGAAGAGAGAGAAAATGGGCATACCAGGGCCTCTAGTCACTTTAAATGAACTCCAGGTGCATGCGCCCCCTTGTGCATCTGGCTTACATGAGGCCAGGAGAGTTGAACCGGTATCGTTTGGCTTTTCAGGTAAACACCTTAACCGCTAAGCCATCTCTCCAGCCCCAACACATTTTTTAAAGGATTTATTTTTATTTGTTTATGAGAGTCATAGGGAGAGAAACAGAGAGAGAGCATGGATGTTCCAGGGCATCCAGCCATTGCAAACAAACTCTAGTCACATGCACCACTATGTGCATCTGGCTTATGTGGGACCTGGAGAATGGAACCTGGGTCATTAGGCTTCAGAGACAAGCATCTTAACCGCTAAGCCCCATCTCTCCAGACCTTCTTAACACATTCTAAAGAAAATTTTGCTCATCTCTGGTTATTCCTTTTGAAGTGAATTGGTATGACATTCTGTTAACATGAATGTCTCTATACATTATCTAATCTCAGGGTTAATTTTATTTATTTATTTACATGCGCACTAGAGAGAGAGAGAGAGAGAGGGAGAATGGGTGTGGGTGTGCCAGGGCCTTCAGCCACTGCAAACAAACTCCAGACATGTGAGTTCCTTTATGCACATGTGAGACATTGCACACTTGCATCACTGTGCATCTAGCTTACGTGGGACCTGGAGATTCAAACAGGAGTTCTTAGGCTTTACAGACAAGAGCCTTACTTGCTAAGCCATCTCTCCAGCCCTATAACTTTATTTAAAAAATCATTCACTATTGTACACGTTGAGTTTGTAGTACATAAATTTGAAAGCATAACAGTAGTTTTCTTGAAACATGTTGTAAATTGTAGGAGTACAATGATAAAATTCATGCAGTGTCTTCTTAAAATTGTAATCAATATATTTGCCTCCTTTAAAGATAACCAAAAAGAACATACTATTCCTAAATCTTCTCTTTAGAAGCAAAATGTAAAATTACCTTTTAGGATTAAGGAATTTAGGTAAATTATAAAATTTATTATCCATGTAATATTTTATGCTGCACATCTTAGAAGCACACCTAGGTAAAGGTTTTACATTTTTCTAGAAAAAATTCTTAATTCCACATTTCTATATAATATTTTCTAGAGATGTAGAAAAAAAGAATAAAAGTAATAAGTTATGTATTATTAGGGTAATTTGCTTGTAACACTTTTGCTCTACTCAACTTATTTGTCTCACAGAGTATTTCAGTATATATTTTTCCTGTAATTATAAATAATTTTGATATTTTAAAAA